>JANRGW010012143.1:0-33814 GCA_024733675.1 Psilopsiagon aymara
CATCTTGGGGGGGGGGGGGAATCACATTTGGGTACATTTACCTTGTTAGTTCCAATGGCACAGAGAAGTACGATGTCGAATCTTTCACTATGCATGAGTTTCATGAACTGCCTGAGGGACTGGCAGAAAGGGACAGAAAAAAACAGCAGTGACAACCATTTTCACATAAAAACACAGCTGGAAGGAGAGATAGCAATGATGCCCTCCTTATGCATAGTGTTTCTGTGTTTGGAGCACTTGGGAACAAGTTTATTGCTTCTTTGGAGACTACCCACAAAATCAAGCTACAAATTAAGTTGGGAAGGGGTGGAGGGGGTTGTCTACTCTTCCAAATGAACTATGGACCTCTCCCTCTTGCAAATGAAGAAATGTGGATAATGAAAGAGTAAACTGACAGTACAAGAAGTAGAGTACGCAAGAGGAAGGCAAGTTTTGTGTCCTAAGAGTGAGGGCACTCAATGTGGCAGGGTGGGTAAAGGATCTTTTCTGCACTGTTATCAATGTATTCTGTTATCAATGGTTTCACTCTGGTAACTGAGCAATAGAGAACTACCTAAATCATACTCCAGGAGACGCATTCTCAGTACTCCGGCACAACATGCATTCAAGCACTGTAAACCCTAACACGTCAAATCTTGTTTATCTTGCAGGAAGTCAAGAGGTTTTATCAATAACATAGTGCTATTCCATTTTTTACTTCAAAAAAACTTAAAAGTACATGCAGTCTGTCAGGTTCACCTGAGTTCTCTTTTATGCACTGTACCATTTCAAAATGCTAGCAGTTTTGTTTTTTTTTTTTTAATTGAAATTGAGAAGTTTCAAGCTAAAACTGTGAAAACAGGAATGTGGAGATCAGGTTTTTATTCTAGTTGTCACTAGGCAGCTCCTGTGGGCTATAGCAAAAGGTGTTGAAACCATACCCTGAGCCCTTTATTTCAGGAAACTTTAGGATTTGGGAGACAGGATGGGAATGAATTCATTCCAGTGGTACAGTGTGGTACGCAATTGTCCCCAGCAGCAGCTGCTTCTCCCAGCAAGTCCACGGCCATCACATTATACCACTTTTTCATAGCCTAATCTAGGAGAGCTGGAAGACATCATAAAATTGGACTCTACAGGTAGGATGGAAACTACCCCTCAGTCACTACTTACATACCTCAGATAACTGGCTCTATTTCAAGTCTCCCAGTGGATATTCTTGGGGTACCTCAGGTTACAATTTTACTTTTATATTTTTCTGATGACTCTAACAGTCTTCATTAATCATTTGGATGCATTTGACATAAACGCAATAGAAAGACTAGGTTGACCTTAATATAAGTTATTAATGTCTATGAATAGAACTCCCTAGATTTGCTGAGATCATTCTATAATTTTTGCATGTTTGTTTCATCGCATGTAACTATTATTGGGTTTGAAAGCAAAGCTGGTCACTGTATTTTGCATTAACTAAACATAAGTCTATCTGCTGTTCCAAAATGCTACAGTTTTTTTCTCCCCCCCTCCCAAAAAAAAAACCCCACCACCAAATTTAACTTAATTTTTTTTTAATAAAGACCAGTTTCTTCTGATCTTCATATGATAATAAACTTTCATAATATTTTCCATTGAAGATTAATACACTTCTCTAGAAAGTTATATCTAATTTATGTGACTTTAAGGGTCATGCTTTAATAACAATGATGAAACACGATTATTACTCCCTAATGCTGAAATTACAGTTTTTACATTGTAAATTTTTCCTGCTATGCGCCCTGTGGCACTAACATTTTTATCACTCCATGTGTTTCTAGTTTTAAAACCTTTACCCCTGCTGTTTGAAAAATATTTCTCATTTTCGTCCCCTATGGAGTACAGAAATCCCTAAAGGCAAACCATTAGTGATCTTTCTGCCTTTTCCCAAACACTTATTATGATCACCAGTGTTGCTTCCACTGCCTCATTGGCTTTTGGTAAAGTATGCAAATGAGATGTTCAAAATACACACTTTTTGCAACTGTGCAAGTTCATACTGATTTATAAAATGGGAAGGCTATTAAACTGACTGAAAATGTCAGCAAGATTTATGCATGGGTGACAAATTGTATTGGAAATGCTCATTTTTAAAATGCTGGCCTGGGTTCCTTCTCTTTTTAAAAAAGTATTGCATGTGATACATTTGCTTTAAGGCCATTTGCCCCTCCCATCTCCCCATTTGTTTTAAATATACATTGACAGTGACTTTTTGACCAGGAAAATAAACAAAACTATTCACATCAATTGTTTTTTATCATGGAAAGCAGAAATTATTTTTCTTCTTACTTGTGCTTTTCCAGGAAGCTATTTAAGACATTAATTTCACCTTAGTGTTGGAATGAAACATTTGTGGACCAAACGGCTACCTTCCTGGAAAAAACATAGACGCTATCTGAAACAGCACAATTCTTTAGATACTGGTATAGCCAAGTCCTGTAGTTGGGTATGCATACATGCAAATTCTCCATTTGAGAATGCAAGCCTTGTATTTCAAGTCAGAAACTGCCCTGACACATGTAGGACTCGATCTTTGAGAGCAATGCTCATTCTCAAGCAAAAATTCCATACTGAAATATCATAAAGACCATTAAAATGCAAACATGTGCCATGTACAAATATTATAGCTGTTAAATTTGCCAAATACAGATAAAGCAGTTGTGGAATCATGTGAAAACTAGTAAAGAAACCCTGTTTTATAATTGCATGATAAAGAAATAAATTATAAATCAGTGAAAGTGCTATAGTACATTTCACAATAGCAAGGAAATGATGGAGAAATTTATGAGGGTTCATTTCAATTTCAGCACCAAAGGCAAAGAACCTTGTCATTGATGTTAAAGAGAAAAGGTTTAGGCCCATAATCACACATCATATTATCAACATACGTAAAGGCAAAAATGTTGTAAAGAAAGAAAATCAACAAACTATTGAATGTCTTGAAACACTCATACATCATCTCAGCTGTATAATGAGAAATACAGCTCTGATAGCAACATAATTATAATTTTTGTCGACACGTACAATATTATGTGAGGTTTTTTAAATAGTTTAAAACATAGCATGTTCTATGATACTAATGTTATGGAAAAGAAGCTGTGCTTTTGTGATTACTTTCTTCTATTCTTGCGTATTCAGTTTGGTGTAAATCCCACTCATATAAAGCCTAAACCAACCGGTGTTTGGGTTTATACGTCAATCCCAGTGTGCAAGGTTTCATGTCACCAGTCTGTGGTATCAGCCACCTAAGCCATGTGTTCTAAGTATTTAAGCACCTGCTGACCACAGATAGGGTATTTCAACTGTATTTAGGAACAAACAGGTTCAAATGAAGCTTGTAATTATCTTGTCCTTACTTCTTGGGGTTTGCTGTTTTTTTGTCCTGGTTATTTTTTTGTTTTGTTTCGTTTTTTTCTGTTTTAATTTTTAATCAGTACACAAGTGTACTTACACAGTCAGTTCAGTACATGAGATAGAGAGCAGATCATTTGGGTACCCACAGCAACTACAAATGTAGTCCTCCTTCACCTCAAGTTCAAAATGCTTTAAAAGTTATTATTTAATCCTTTGTGCTGAAAAATTCAATACTGAGAACTTAATTCTACTTTTTATATTCAGATCAGTCAGTACCAGTACCATTATTTCTCTGATTTTCCTAATTAGTTCATTAAGTTGCATAATAATTGGTTTACTGCCACCCACTTTTTATGATGCTAGAACTGTGAAAATTAAATTGATTTAGGGCCTTATTCTGATCTAGTATGCTTGCTCACTCACATATCCTGGTGCTTGTTCCAGGCTTTTTTTTCCCCTTTATCTCTCAAAATCTGCATATTTTTCCCTAGTTTCACTTAAAATGCAGCCCATATTCCAGTTTTATATAGGTGGGTTTCAGATGTGCATTTTACAAAAAAAAAAAAAAAAAAAACAAAAAACAAATAACCAAAGCATTGCCAATGAAAAACATCTGTCTCTCACCTTAGGAGGTCAAGATAAAACTCAGTGTGTGAAATACAACTTATGAATTTGAATTGATTTCTATTGTGTTAATGACATATATCAATGCCTTGACATTCAAGTATCTGGCACTATAATAATGGGGTATCATCCTAAAAGAGATGGCTTATCGCCAAAATATCCAGACAAAAACATGATGCACTATATGGAAAGGAATAGGGCAACTATCTGTTGCTAACCTGTCTGAGTAGCATGATTTATCATAGAAGAACAACAGAGATGGCAGCACATAAAACGCAGTACATTTCTCTCTGGAAGACTGGAGTAACTACAAGGTTGTAAAATGCAGATGCCTGGTGCAAGAGGTATAGAAACTACAGGTCAGGAAGGTGGTTTGGATTTTTAAAAAATTGAACATGAACCCCTATTTAATCAACACTGGAAGATGACTTAGTTCTTTCCAGTATGTAATAAAGCTGTATCACCCTTGTTCTGAGTAGTCACAGTCAGAACATAGCAGCAACGCTGCACCAAAAGATGCAGGAAGTATACCCATATACAAGTTACAATCAACTGTGGACACTACTATTTTAGAAGGAAATAGAAGTGAAATTACAGGAACAGGTGAAGTTAATTGCTCTTCTGTCAATTCTGTTGCTTTCCCAAAAGCTGCTCTGCCAAAACAGAACAAGTAATGGTTCATCTCCTCCTCCACTGTGTGAAGAATGCACAGCAAAGAAAAAAAACAATCTGTAAAGTTGTATATTTGCTTACGACTTGAGGCACTTATTGGTTGGAGGTGCTTCCACACACTCACAACACCAAGGTTTCAACAAGAACACCTTCCATTTTCTCCTGTGGCAAAAACAAGTGATGTCCACACCTTGTAGTTCCCAGTGGTCTAATCCAGAAGCCCAACACCAAGTTGTAGTGGCAAAATGAATAAAACTGAAATGAAAAACAGCAGATAGAGGTTTTCATGAGTTTTTTTATACTCTTGGCTTGCTTCTTTATTTTTGGCTGTCAACTTTCCGGCTTTTGGAAATGGAACTACAAAGACACTATGCAAATTGCATATTCCTTCCAACAGAAGCAAGAAACTGACCTTTGTGCAATTGCTTTAAAAGTTAAAAGTTTATTGAGATTGCAAACAGTTTAAAATGTTATTGAGAATGGAATATGGAGAATACAATTTCTCGTGTTTACCAGATGGCTGCCTTAAACAGCCATCAGTTGTGCCACTAACAGTTCCAAATGAAGAGACAGCAGTTTAGAGATGGCTAAGACCTTTCAGTCCTCCCTGCCAGAAACACCTTTTCCCTCCTGGGTTCCAATACACAACCATTACATTAATTGCTCTGGACCATCAAATTCCAAAACTTTTGTGCCAGCTGACTGCTGTCTACCCTCAAAACCTTTCTCAGATGACAAAACACTCGAGTCACAAGAAATTTAGTTAAAACCTTCTGAAGATACAATTGACAGATTCTGACTGTTCTTAACGCATCTAGGTAACAGTGTCTTTGGAGTACAATCAGAGAACCACTGTCAATATCATTTAATATACTCATGACAAACCTGAAGTACAACATTAAAGAGAAAGAGATTCATGTACTGATATTGTGCTGCACAACAAGTTCTGGAATTTACGTGAGGTATTCATCTTACTATATTAATACTATCATTTTCTGGAAAAGGGCTATTGAGTCAAGAGTCAGTTCTCACCATGTAATATTTCACTTACATTACTCCATTTTCCCAGTTGTCCCAGAATAAGGACTCATTTGATGAATATTTTTTCTTGCTGATGTAAATATTTTCAAACACTGCAATAAAAATTTCATTACAACAGTGATTGAGATGTTTTGGGTAGTTTTGCTAAAAAGAAATGATATGCACATTTTTTCAAATATACACTTGAAAGGAATGATGTGAAGTTAGTGCTATAATAAAAATGTAAATAATATTCATTATAGTTCATAGATTTCCTGATATCATCCTTATTGACTCAATATTATTGAAAAATGTAAAAATAAATCTAAAATTATTTTGAGAATACATCAGCATACCTTATTTTATCATTATAAATAATGGAAGATTTCTTTAGGAAAAAAATGACATTTACAATATACGAATTGGCTTGTTTTCCACCAGTGTGATGTTACATAAAATTAAATGTGTATAATTAATGTTCCTCTTTTTATGAGCAGCATTGTTTTATTCTTACCACATACAATGTCTCAGTGCCAGGATATAATATAGACCCATTGAAGCCAAGTTCCCTACAATATCACAATATTTTTATGGTTTCTTGTAACTATCTAAATCATACTACTTGAATGATGTTTGTCAATGAATCATCTTGTAGCTTAATTGCAAGATGTTGTATGTGTTTCACGACCTATTTGTGAAGTTAAGTAACATTTATATTTCACTGGAGCAAATATAACTTTGAGCATTGAAATGCAGTATTTGGTAGGTTACATACTGGACATCTGACAGATGTCAGATATGATTTTGGTTTTTCATATGCATGATCAAGTGAAAGAATAATGTCTTACCGGGGTTCAAGAATATAATACAGAGACTTAAGGAGCAGTAATGACAAATGAGAAGTGCCATGACTGTGCAGCACAAAGTCCTGATCTGGTAAAATAACATTCTGGCACCTGAAAACTGTTCAACGTGTGGCAATGAGTCAGAAGCCCCTTAACAAATTTTGTACCAGACCAGGAAACATCAGCCTTCCTCCAACCAGTATTCCATAATGTGTATAGTGACTGAGAACAAATCAGTATTTCTAGGTAACCTGGCCACGACCACCTCTAGAATTCCTGGTCACATCACTGTTCCACAGCCTCCGCTTTCCCAGTCATAACAAAGCAAGTCACCAAGCAAAAGCCATCATTTTGAGATTGGCCATCAAAAATCAGAATACTTTTTTTCTGAAGAATTATTTTAAATAAGCTCTGAATATTAAGAACGATACTGTTCCCATTTCCAAAAACTCTATACAGCTGTAACCTTTAAACCAGCCCTGTAATCAGCTTTGCATACAACTGAAGTATGACACCAAATCCTAGGATAAGCATTTTGGTTTTCTACAGTGGATAAACAGGCATCCTTCTCTGTGCATTCCTCACTGGATTTTCAAGCTTTTGCCAACTGTGATTGCACTTTTTTTAACTAAGTATTTGCCAACTGCAGCTGCCTTACTAAGTGATGCTGGTTGAAAATTCCTTTAGCAAAAAGAAAAAAAAAAAAAACCATTATTACAGCAGTTTTACTTTTAGCATCTTTAATTTTTATGAAAAAAAAAAAAATCCATTTAGGAGTATTAGATGGCATGTAGAAATGAATAAGAACTTTAAAATATATACCTACCAATAATTGCATATGTATTGCACTTATTTTAACAAATTATTGCACAAACTACATAGGCAGCATTTTTCCTGTGAAATCATTACACTTAAATGAACTTTTGACAATGTATTAATTACAAGGACATGACCACATTTATTTTGCTGATCCAATAATTACATGCATTAAAGAAATATTTATTCAGAAACGATGGTGTAATTCAAAACAGGCTTTTATTGCCAAGTTAAATTTCCTGTATACAACTGCTTTTTTGCCATTTATGAGCCTTTTCAAACTTTTACAGAGGGCAGAAAGGGGAACAGAAATGCGTAGTAAACTGGGCTGACAACTTTCTCTCCACATTTGAAATGACCAGCAGTCTCCTGGTCAGACATAGATCTCAGGCTGCGTGGAGAGGTTGGGGCAACTTTGTACAGATTTGTCCTACCTGGGGTTTGCTCTGCTGTTTTATGAGAAAAATGTAAGAAATAGGTTCATTAATTTTCATTCGAGGTGGCAGAAAATTATTTTTTTTCTCTCTGGACATGAAATTTATGTGACCCAACATTTTTGTTAGTGCAATACTAAAATTGTACACTTGACTTTCTAGATATATATACAGCCCTGATAATAAAGTTTTTTGCCATAGTAGCATGCCTGAGCACTCACAAGCTCAGGTGAAATGGAAAAGTATTTCAGTCTTTGCTCTTGTCACAGAGACAGATACAGAATTATAGACAAATTGACCATCAGGTTTATTTTTTATAGGACAAGGGGTAATGGTTTTAAGACTTAAACAGGGGAATTTCAGATTGGAGATAAGGAAGAAGTTCTTTACTGTGAGGGTGGTGAGACACTGGAGTGGGCTGCCCAAGGAAGTGATAAATGCTCCATCCCTGGCAGTGTACAAGGTCAGGTTGGACAGAGCCTTGGGCAACATGGTCTAGTGTGAGGCACCCCTGCCCATAGGAGGAGGGTGGAACTAGATGATGTTAAGGTCCTTTCCAAACATAAGCATTCTATGATTCTAATATTTTGCAGTTTGTGGTGCAGCCTTTGAGTTCTACTCGACTTTAAAACCTGTGAGTGACTCAAATAAAGCCACCAAAGAGCAAAAGAGCAAAAAAACCATAGGTCTCATCTCCAAATCGAAATCTTATATTTAATTTTAGCCAGTGTACATAAGCATTCAAACTTTCATTTAATTTCTTATTTCGTTTTAAGGCCATCTTGCGCTGTTAAATTTGATAGTTACTGAAAAAAATCTGAAATATTCTTACTTGTATTACAGTCTTTCCATTAAGCAAAGGAGAATACTTTAATGAAAAGAGAATATTTGTCTAAATAAAAGTGACACGTTTCTGTCCTTTTCCCTAAAATGATGTTTCACAATGCCAGGAAAGGTATTTATAGAGTCCTCTAGTAATGACCTGCTCTTGACTATCAACAAGAGCCAAAGGTCAGAGTCACAGGAAAAAAAAACCCACCACATGTTGAAATAACCTAATTCTGCTTTGTAGTTCTTCTTAGCTGTTACTGTATAGACCTGGTTTTGGATATTTTTTAGCATGCCATTACTTTCATTTTAAGGAAAACTTGCAATGCAAGTGAAGAAAGAATATAATCTGAATTTATCAAGGAACAGCCCTAATTATCATAACAACACCAGCCAAAAGAAACAATTTGTTATAAAAAAATGAAAGTCACCCACTATAAGTGGTCTTTCACTAAAAATACAAAGGAAAGCACTAAGGAAAACAGGCACTGTGGTCCAAATATTCTGTATGGAAAAAATGTGGTTTTATGTTCACTCATGGCTAAAGTCTCTAGAGTAAATGGACATTTCCTACCCATGTGAAAAGATTTACTCATGCAACTTGGTGTGCAGAATGTTATTCTAAGGTAATTAGGACTGTTCTATTGTATTTCTGTCTTAAATAGTTTAACAAATATTTTTTAATTTGACTGACTGAGAAATCCTTTGAAAAAAGTGCAATGGATCAAACAGATAGATGGAGTGACTGTACTAAAACCAAATGAATATTGACATAAATAATCCTCATTTACTTTCAAATGCTACATTTTGATAATTCTGCCACAATAGCATGTTTACTTCATAATCTCTATAAACCAGTGTAGAGGAAAAATGTGTGAATTCTGTTTAAATGTAGACAAATTTAATCATTTGTTTTACTCATTACTAGCATATAAATACATATATATATATATATGTTCCACAAAAATAAAGTCATTAAAATTGTGGGTTATTTGCTAGAGCTGACATCAAAAGAAGTCTCTGGGGGCAAATACATCAAGCTGATCTCAATATTATAAGGTCTTTTTCAAACCAAATTTTAATTTTTATAGTTTTCACAATTTCTGGAAATTGATTTTCATAGCTATCTAAACTCTACTGCTGTTGTTTTATGAATAATCTTAATTTCCTGCATAGCATTTACAACAGCAATATAAATACCAAAGTACTATTTCTCTTCATATCCAATCAACAGTTTCTGAAAGAAAAATAATTATTCAAAACACAACTGGCAGAAAGATAAGAAAAACTCTTGCCAAGGACTTGACTAGCTAATTCTCCTTTGTTATACATGGTTAACCTGCAAACCTTTCCAGCAAATGTGCTTCCTAGACTACATAAACCATATTGCTACCAAAAAATAACTGTCATTGTCAATGATAAGTGTTTGTTTAGGAAACCATTATCTTCTAGATATTTGTCTGAAAAGCTTTTCTTTTAGAAGCATTAGCAATGAAGTAGAAGATGGTAAAAGACATCAGTAGTGACAGTAAAAATTTTTTCAGCTTTTGCTTTCTCAGGGACCTATTTCATGATTTGTTCTGACACCTAACAAAGATAATACTTCACAGGTCCACTACTACTGCTATTGCTTACTCTGCCTTGATTTTACAGTTACTCCTCATAGCATTCCTGAACCATTTCACCAGCTGTCTAGGAACTACTCAGGCCAGCCAAAAAAACATGTAATGTTCAAAGCACTCTTAGGTACGTTGATGGCAGTCATTAAGGATATAAGTTCACATGGTACTTTGTAAAGTGCTGTGACTCTCATGAACGCCTGCTCCGGTTCTGGACATTCTCTCTCTGGCCTTGAACAAGCTTTATTCTTATGGTCCACTTTATGTCTTCACATGAGCATCTCTGCCCTAGACCACATGCTGCTGCAAAGACATAGCTGAATACTTTCAGACCAAGCCAGTGAAAATAGAATACAAGAGAGATGCAGATGGGAATTAAAAGAGGCTACCAAAAAGAGTAAAGTGAGTTATCAGGGAGATCTTGATAAGAAGGCTTTCAGAAAGAGGTATTTCTGAAGGAGTTCAGAGGAACAGAAAAATTCAGTGACTGAAAAATGAATGGCTATGAAGCAACACCCACTGCAGTGGTCCATAATTTTGGTTTAAGCAATTATGTCTCAAGTTGTCCTGCAAGACAGCCAGTCAAATAAAGCCCAGGTGTTTTAACTCCCGATCTTCTGGCCAAAAGAGTAGACCAAGTTTTCTTAGTAAATGAAGTTGGACTGGAATTTTCCACATACACATTATCTAGTGCTGGTTCTTGATGTTAGTGATGACACTTGTCCTGCCACACATGGCTGTTGGGGAAGAACTGGAGTCATCAGCCTGGTAACAGCAGCAGTTTAACGCATCTATTTGCGTGAAAAAAAGGTATAATGTATAGCTTTGGTGAATTCTTCACTGGTTACATTTATTGGGGAACTGTGTTACAATTGAATCTGATTGAAACCTTCCATTTCTTGTAAGATTTTCCCAATAATATGCATACTGAATCCTTAGGCTCAAAATTCATTCATTAGTGGATTTCAATGCATTAAATGACTCATTCATCCTTGCTCTAAACCCAACTTGTTTTATGACACTGAGGAAGTGGCTTCTTGGAGATGACTGCCCTCTCTAAGTCATCCTCCGGTCATCTGAGCTTGATGGAAATAGTACTGAGTGGTGTATTGCAGTCTGTGCCAGACCATGTGAACAAAGTAGTCTCCTTGGGCCTTAAATACCACACTTATTCAAGCCACTTTTACTGCTGAAATATGTAAAAACTAAGAAAATGGATGTTACATACCTGATAGTAACTGCTATGGTACCTATGGATGCTGCTAGCCTTCGCTTTTCATCAGTTTGCAAGGACAATAACCATGACTGTCAGTCTAGACAGATTTTGTTTCTCTCACAAGAAGAGCCAACACAGTCAAATAGACACGTACGTAGATTAGGGAAAACAGCAGGCTATTTGACATGAAACAAAATAATTGTGTGATTTTAGACCTTTTTACTACTATAACTAATATCAGTTTTTGAATATAGAATAACCACTGCAAGGTAGATCTAAAGTGAATACTGCCAAAGGTTATGCAAATGTAGGAAATTATAATTCTATCTCAATGTCATTACATGTGTCTACTTAGATGCACATTTTCTGCTATGTTTAAGTTAAACAAAACACTAAATGACTGTGTAGTATGACATCTCATTAATATGTTTCCATTCACATCTGTGCCTTTAGTATTAAAAAAATAGGCTGTTCTAGTGATAAGAGATTAAATCTTTTAATTAGAAACAAATGACAAATCACTGTTAACCCCATGTGATGCTTTCTAAAACTTCCATCAAATATTCCCTTTAAAACATTATTAAGCAGAAGTTCAGCAGATCTACTTCCTAGAAAGTGCTATTTAACTAAACCCAGGAAGGATGTTAATACTGATGCTGAATTACAGGTTGCCAATGCATTTCCTGCAAGGGGATTGACAGGGGATCATTTTGTTATGGGGCCACCTCCAGCGTGTTGTGACAACCAGTCATTACACCTCTGAGCACAGCACTCAGCTGTAGGTTTCTACAGGATGCAAATAGCTCCAAATGGGTTCAATTTAGAGATAGGAGATAATGTATCATTCAACTCTTTAAGGTAGAAGCTTTTAATTTTCAAGAAAAAAAAAAAAAAAAAAGAGGAGTTATGTTTCAGTCTCTGGAAATAAAGATCTACTTAACAAAACATGCCAGAAAAAAACTGAGAAGAGAAATAACATATAAAACCAAAAAACTTAACTTGCTTTCTCTACTTGTCTCAGAGACACACAGGCTGTGACAGCCACCAACTCTATTTATTTAGGATGCTGTACAATTGTTAATTTAAAATCTGTGCTTTGCAACTGGTGACAAATACTAGGGAATAAGATTTCATATTTACATAGCAACCCTTTCGCCTCCAGTAATTCCAACAGATTTGCAAAATACCCATATAT
The DNA here is from genome assembly GCA_024733675.1 of Psilopsiagon aymara. Classification (NCBI taxonomy): domain Eukaryota; kingdom Metazoa; phylum Chordata; class Aves; order Psittaciformes; family Psittacidae; genus Psilopsiagon; species Psilopsiagon aymara. The sequence goes on from JANRGW010012143.1 coordinate 12,636, forward strand.
AAGATGAAAATTGAGAACAATAATTAATAATTACAACTAATTCATAACATAGGCAGTGTAGTTACAAAAAAAAAAGAGTTTAAAAAGAGAACAAAAGGGACTAAAAATGTTCAGCTTGTTTAAAAATAGCCATTTTTATGATATAGGGGAAAAAATTTGCTACTTCAAACCACAAACATATTCCCAGGTATTGCAGACTTACACATTTTGAAAAGAAGTGCTGAACATATAGTAAACAAAGACAGAATTTCAGGTATGGAATAAGCAACAGGTTCAAAATGTTTTGATAGTAATTTCTGATTTCTGACATCTTATTCTTGCCAGTAAGTGCCAAACACATACTTTAAACAGTGTTATATTTTCACAAAGCCACGTCTTCAGGAAATTTTCTATAGCTGATAAGTCAAGAGGTCTTAAATGTCTATGATTAACAGATTACTCTCTCTCTCCCCCCCACTCTCCTCTATGTATATACATATACATACACACATACCCAACTATCTGTGTCTGCGATACTTTCAAGTATCTTACATATAACAGCAGGGGGTTGTTTTGTCTTACATGTTTTTTGGGGTTTTTTTTTAATGAAATGTGGGTACATAAAGAAAGACACTTCAGTGGCAAATGAATACTGTTCTCCACAATTATCTATCCTCACATCTTTTAACAAGCACCACATAAAACTTAAAGAGTTTTTGTGTTTATTTGGGCTTTTTTGAGGTTGGTTTTTTTTTTTCCTTAACCTCCACAACACTGTGATTTAACGAAAATGGAAGTTAGCATCTGATAAATCCAAACAGAAAATGTTTGTGCACTGAAAAACACTGGCCAAAGATGCAAATTTGGGTTCACTTTTGTAATGTTACTGTAAACACATCTAAAAGAGAGCTATTTGCCTACTGCATGATATATTAGAGTTGGTATCAAGTGTATTTTTTGTCTTCAAAGTAAAGGAAGGAATATGCAAATCAAAAGCCAAAACAAATTAAAGGTACTTTGTAACTGACATTTTAATTATCTAGTTTGGATGTTATTCATTTTATTTATTCTTCTAAATACAAACAATTCTGGACCACTGTATAAATATTATCTCCATTGGAAGTCTTCAGTACTTCTAATAAAAACGTACAATTGCTTGGCTACCAAATTCAATTAAACTTATTCTAAACATACTGTATTCATTGTAACAATGTATTCCTGAATAACATACAAAAGATTTTGGAAAGAGGGGACAGTTTAAAACAGGCCAGTGAAAAGATGTAATTAGAGCTGTGTGGGCTTGGCAAAACCATCTCAGAAAACAAGCTTGAGGTTACTTTTGCCAAAGCACTCTAGTTTTACTGAGGTTTCATTATGGCAAGGAGAGCTTAATTCTGGTAAGTATCAGATACAAGAGGATGCAATCAAATATAAAACAATAACAACAGAAAATCCAAATAGGAAAGAAGAAACTGATCCCTACTCAATGAAAGAGTTAAAACACAGCCAGCATGTTAACTGGCTGTGTTACATACAAGTGCTTTCAGTTGTGCAGGGCTGTTTAGAAAGAGGAAAACCAGCAGATGAATTAATAGGATTATCATGAGCAATTTATTTTCTGCAGACATTGTCAGGGCCCTTGTTTGTACTTGGACTTCTCCCACAAACATACAGGGAGTTTTGTGTCTTCTGATCACCACGCAGATGTGTTTGATGAACACTGTGCACACACAAACACACACTTACAACTTGCTTACATGGCAGCTATTAGGTATTCAGGGTTGTTCCATCTTCAAGGAGGAAATGAACCTTTCTAAAAGGGAGCATGTAAACAACTCATCCAGCTTTGATTATCCTTGGATGAGGGAGAGACCACAGAATGCATTTGAAGTCTTTCAAAAGATTTAGAGCTTCAGAGGGAAGCATGCAACTCCTGGATCTCATGCACAGCAGACAAGGACCTTCCTGTCCTCCACCAAGCACAGAGCTTTCTGAAGGGGTATTCCCACTCATGTGCAAGCAACATCCTGCACATTGAGCAACATCATTGGAAGCTGGCTTGTCCCTGTAAAAGCTGGCTTCCAGCAGTTGTCCGTTAAAATAACATTAAAAGTGCCCCAGCCTCGATTCTGTACATCTGGTGAAAATGCACAGATGTTCAAGCGAGAATCCTTGTCTCTCTTTTGGTCCATTTGGCAAAATCAATCCTACCCCAGATGGAATACAAGGTGCCATAATTGGATCTCCCACTCCAGGTACGCAGCTGTCCTATTTTGTCGCTCCCACTGGTGTCCTGAGCAAAATGTTCCCTTGTTAGGAAAGCTGGTCTGCACAATGCCACTACTCTTCATTCTCTTCAGCAGACTTTGCCCTGCTCTTCCTGGGATGAAGAAGGACCAGCCATGATAGTACTCTCCAACACTTATAAAAGGAGCATTTTCCAGCATCTGACTGAGCATATAAACAGCTGTAAGAGCTGTTGCCCCGGCCCCCCCCCAGTCCATCTTGACATTACTACCAGGAGCTCTGAAATACTTCATCTGGGAAATAACTCATGAACACACCAACCTGTGTCACGTATCCGTCTCTTGAAAACCAATTCTTCATTAAATGAAACTAAATTTCATCTCTCAGAGAACAGACCTTTTCCACATCAGCTACTAGCAAGCAAGAACCAAAATTCTCCAGCTAAGTTTGCTAAAATTAAGCTTGAAACCCTGTATAATTAATGGAAGACATGAACTGGAAAGGTGCACTGTGCTTGCACACCTGCTCATTTTGGTGGGTGCTGTGCGCAGCTCACCAGGGTGTCAGGGTGGGACACCATACCACTTCAGTTCAAACTGCTAAATATAGGCCCAGGAACCTAAATTTAGCTTTGAGGCCTTAAATTTTGTTCTAGACTTCATTTGAAAATGAAACAGCTAAACCAGTTATTGAATTGCATCCATGGTCAGATGAAATTAAAAAAAAAGTAGAAAATTAAGATAAAGTCCTGTAAGACGCTATTACATTACTCCTCACTACAGAAATCAGTGTGCTTTTAGCAGGTTCTTTGATGCACTCTGTGTTTCTGCACTAGTGGAGGAATTCTTGGGCAGCAACTGGTGCAATGGCATGACCAGTGCCAGCCGACAGTCTTGCCGCCCCACAGCAGAAACTCAGCCATGGCATCCCACAAACTCACTGGAAGGAAAATTGATGGGATAAAAACCACACGGACTTCCATTCGCCCATATATCACTGGGGGAAAACAAGGCTGAAGCTATACAGCACCACCAGCTCTGTACCATGGCTTGATTTGTCCAAAAGCAGGTCCTATAGGCATGTTCTTGTGGGGCAGAGGAATTGCTTTCAGTCCTTCACAGCCCACAAGATATTTTGTCATTAGGGACATGTCAGAAAGGCACTGTGTAATCACAGTAATCACTGTGGACAGCTGTAATAATAACAGTAATAAGAATATTTAGATATTTTCATCTTCAAAGCACTTTTAAAACATCTGCTAACAGGTTGCCCCAGCTGCTGTTTAAAGACAATAATTATAACCCTGCTCACACTCAGGAGTGGTAGAGATTTCTGTGGGGATTAGCAATGCCATTCTCATCACAGACAAGCCGTGTTGCTACCATTTTACAGATGTGAAAACCAAGGTGCAATGAAAACAGGCGGTTCTCCCCGTTGTTCCAAGTCGCTGCATGGGAGCCAACATTTTGGTGCTCTCAGATGTCTCTCATCCTTCCACTGGGAAACATTGCACTTAGTAAAGAGGCATAATTTGGGGGGGAGAGGGGTTGTTGAGGGGACAGTGGAAAATTCAAGAATCTGTGTTTTAGGATTTTTAATTCTTTTTCAAATCTAAATTAGGATTTGCAGTACCCCAGGATTTTATTTCCAATGCTCTCTCACCTAGGAGCCAAGTGGGACACAAAGGGGAGGGAAAAATCTTCGCTACCAGCCATAACCTCTTCACCACTGCGCCTGGAACACCTCCTCCTTCTTGTGAGAAGTCTGCAAATTAGAGTCATGAACTGCCTTTGAACACACTTCTACTAAGTTTACTACTGTTTCATACAATTTCAGGCTTCCCTTTAAATTTAATTAGTAGTTTAAGTTTTGCCTATCAAAAAACCTAGCCATGTATTTTTAGAAAAAACCATACCAGTGTTCAAAATCTTGACAATCTCTTTATCTGCAAGGAGTGCAAGGATACCTTCAAAGCATGCCGTACTAATGTGAGGTTAGCAAAATTGCTGTGGGTTCATACAGCCATGAATTAAGTTACCCTGTGTGTATATAGGTTGGTTTTAGTTCTAATTGTTATTTCTCTGGATCTGAATCTTAAAACAATTGAAACCCTAGAAGCCAAGTCTCAAACAGGTAGGTTGCTTGCAACCATCACCTTCTCTGGCCCTGACTTGGCTCCACCATACCCCATAATAGTTATATTCCCATTCTGGCAGTCAAAATAACCTGGTTTTTTTATTAATTATTTATTAAATATTAACAAATAAAATTATTCAATTAACCCAGGTACTGGAGAGACTTTTATTTTGTAGAAGGTTGCAGCCCAAAGCCACAGCCTGATCAGAACCTGAAATCCTAGTGGGAAAACACTGTTTAACCCCTAGTTCAACTTCTAATAAAAGGAAACATAAAAATGCAGCTATAATTCAAGCTATCGTATGGAAGTCTGTTCGAATTTTTTTCAAAAATATAAATTACAAGAGATTATTGATTTTTAAAAAGCTTACTTCAACAATCAGCTTTCTATCTCATTCTATTTCACTCTCTCGTTTATTCATTTCCTTATGTAAAAGAATTTAACCAAAGGAAACCAGCATTTTAATTCAATTTCTCCTATAAAATATATAATTTTATTTTGTCATAATGGCTGCTTTTATTTTCAGAGTCAGATTTTATTTAAATTTCAGTCCATTAAGAACAAAACTTGCCATTTTCTGATAAACAAAATCAGCAGGGAAGCCTCTTCAAACTAGGAATGTATTTTCTATCAACCTTTGTTCTAGCTGGTCTAAATGACAGGTATATTCCACTTTTTCTGCATTTAGTTTTAAAGATTCTATGGGGAGAAGGGCGAATAAAGAGAGTGACATTTTTAACAACAAAACCAGCAATCAGAAAAGCAGCCCCATGACGGGCATATGGAAGAAATGGGGGTGGAGGAGGGGAGGTATAATCCATTGCTTTGGACCACCAAAGAGGACTAATATGAGTCATTAACAGAGAACCGTTAATTTTCCTCCCTGTGAAGTACTCAAACCTTTGAGATTCAGTCATTTAACTGTTTCTTGTTACGCTGGAAAACAGATGCCAAGGAACTAATTTAGGAAAAGAAAAAAAAAAAAAAGACACACCCCCAAAAATAAATGTCAAAGAGAGTCTGTTAAAAAAAATAAAGATTATTGCTTAAAGCTGCACTTGTGAAAATAACATCCTTTGGTGTCATGTTCTGTTTTAATCAAACCAACATTGCTAGTCAGCTTTCTACCTGACATACTGAAATTTAAATTCGTGGCCCAATCTGACAACTGGTATTCTCTGAGATCTACCTTTCAGCTTGGTGCTTTGCTTGAAAGGAGGTGGCAGTCTCAAGCATGAGAGTAAAGAGAGCAGCTGCAGTAAGTGTGTGTAAATCTAACCTCACCAACGAGCTGGGCAGAGATTTGGATTTAATGTTAAAATATTTATTTGGTCCGTGGGATCCCCATTCAAGAATGAGGCCATATTGCCACTTCTGGGGGTTGTCAGAGATTATTTTCTTAATTTTCAACTTTTCATATGTTCCACAAGATGGCACATCGGTGAGAACAGCAATGTACAGCTATAAGAGTTTCACCATTCCTTGTAATGCCCAGCCTGGAGAGGGAAAATGCTACAGAGCCATTTTTGCTGAGGAGCAAAGGCACAATACCACAGAGAGAACGGCAGTCTGAAGGGTGCTCTGCATCAGAGTACAGCATTCCACTTCCATAGGGACAAGCCTTTTCAGAGCAATGACTCAGCTGATGCTGGGCAGCTGCACAGCAAGCGCTGAATAGAGGAACTGTCCATGGCTCTTTTCAGCAGCACTTCCCATTGCTACTCAATGACTACAGTTTTTTAAAAAAAAAAACCTTAATCCACACGTAGGGGAAGCAAATAAAGAAGGGGTGCTTTGAGAAAATCTAAGAAATTGGGTGATGAAGGCAAGATCTTCTCTCTGCAAACCTGAGCAGTTATAGACAGCAGCATCCAATGATTTGGAAATAGAAAACTGCCTCAGGAGCTAAGGAGAGCAACAGCGAGGGGATATTTCAGTACGTCTAGCTCTAAAATATTTCCTGACCTCCAAGCAGCACTCCTCTTAGGCAGTATTAACGATCAAAATTATAGATTGAACCTGTGGGCTATAAGCCAGTTTCTTTCAGGTTTTATGCAACCAGTATAACTCCTCTATCATTACTCTATGCTTTCACTATGGTAAAGGAGAAGGGCATCCTGATATACCCAGACAGTACTCAGCACCTGGAGTATAACTTCCCAAAATCAAAGCCTCATAGTCAGGGAGGCACCCCAGCAGCTCAGCATCCAACTGTGCGGGGCTTTTTTTGGTCACTGCTAGAATATTTCTGCAATCTCGTTTCTAGTATTGGCCTTTCTGGTTAAAAGAGTTTCAGATTCTTCTGATCTTTGTTTTGTATTTTACTAAGTCTGACCTGAGGATTCACAGGGTATTCTAAAAGGGGAGGAAAACTAAGGAGTTATTTCAGTCCTAAGAGACTTAAAGGATTATTTCCTTGTAAAATACAAATCACAGTTTTTCTGTATTATTTCCCCTACATAATGCACATGTTAATCCATAATTTCCTTTGCCAGATGCAGTGTAATCCTCTTGCAGACAGCACAGCACAGCTGTTTTTGAGAAAACAGGAGCAAGAGAAGTTCATCCATTCAGAATGGTAAAAGCCAACTTCACAGACCAACTTCTCCGATTACCCTGGAAGGCAGTCATGCAGCCCCAATATAGAAAACCACAACTTTCTGCATTCAGAGTTCACTCCTCTTTAGAAAACAGCTAAATTGCTTTCATTCCCTGATTTCAGACAAACTCCTTCTTTAAAGTGTAAGCCAAAGGGCCATTATTAATTCAGCCATTGAAACCAAGTGCAACAAATTCTACATCGATATATAGATGGGGGTTTCCATGAACATATCACAATTCACTTGTTTAGCAGCTACTTTTTGTCACTTGTTAGTGATTTGCCATGCAAAGAGGCTACGCTATTAATCTTATGCAGGTTCAGTAAATTAGTTTGTAAACAACATCTTAAAAGTCTTTAAATAGATAAGAAAACTTGAGGCATTTAGAAACAAATATATCATGCCCCATTAAAAGAAAAAAAAAGAAAAAGGGGGGATTTGGATGGACAGAGAAATGACTGGTAAATCACACAAATTTATCGTGGTCTATTTTCATTAAGCCTCTGTATAAGTACTCTGCATTAGTTTCTCAAAAGAATTATTTCACTGTGGTGAAATACATTGAAGAACATTGAGTTTTATTCCCAGATATGACTGAAAGAATAATTACCTTTCTCATTAGTTCTACCTACAGTATGAGTGCCCATTAGTCTGGTAATGATATTCGGAGTGGAACAAATTTCAGGGGTTTGGGCTACTACAGAAAGTGAACACCCCAAGCTGTTTTGCTGCACATCAGCCTCCCTTTTGCTGCGCTGAAGGGACAGCAAAAGCCAGCTCTTTAGCCCAGCAGCAGGGCGTGCTTGGAGGGGAAAACAGACTCCAGCCTGGGCCATCCCAGGCTGTCTCAGGGATCAAAAAAACAGGGTGAGGATCTTAGCAAGACATGCCATGCCTTCCACTGGCTGGGGCCAGATGAGTTTCCCCTGTTTCACTTATAAGGGGAATTACTTTTTACAATGAGGGTGGTGAGGCACTGAAACAGGTTATCCAGAGAAGTTGTGGACACGCTGGAAATGTTCAAGGTGGGATTGGGCTTTGAGCAACCTGGTCTAGTGGAAGGTGTCCTTGCCCATGGCAGAGGGATTAAAATTACATGATCATAAAGGTCGCTTCCAAACCAAACCACTCTGTGATTCTGTAAGAGCAGCTTCTAAGCAAGAACTTAATGCAGCCTGTGTTAGCCTGTTGTTGAAGATTAGAGAAAAACATCAGTTTCACAACCACATATGGAAAAAGAAACATGTCCAACTACGTATTTCCCACGAAGATGCAATACCTTGTATATTTTAATATGCATAAACACATGCTCTGCTTTTCTAAAGACACATTGCAGAAAAAAACATAAAGAAAAAAAGACCTATCTCCTGACTTTCTTTTGCACATGCAGTGGAAAGTATTCTTCACTTTATAGTTCTTTGAGGATTTCCTCTGTGTCTTTATTTCTTTCCTTTTTGATCAGTGTAGGGAGAAGTGTAAAGATCTCCACAGCAATCAGCCTATCCAGCTCCTTCATTTATCCTCTGCTGAAGTCAAAGGAAATTTTCTGAGCAGTTTACCTATTGGTCTGCTCTGGTCTGCCCTCGAGACCAACATAGCTGAGAAATTTTGTACTGCAAAGTATTTTAAAGTCATCCAGGTATTTTGTATCCACCCAGCTATGGAAATAATCAAGCAGGGGCATAAGTCAGGTGACAAGTGCCAAGTGACCATCCGATCCCTCCAACTACAGCATCCCAGAGGCTGTGGAAAGAAACTCCAGAAGTTTGTTTTAGTCAGAGTCTTTGCATATGGTTTCTGATGGACTCCCTTCAGATTTTAAAGCATGCAATTATTTAAGTAATACAGAAGGATTGCAAGAGGGACACTGGAGCAGCAGGGCACCAGGCCCTGCAGGGAGCAAGACCTCAACGTCTCCCTTTCCCCCCAAAGGTGGGTATGGCAAGCATGAACACACCCCACACCCACAGATCTGGGGGCAAAATCTGGGAGATCTTACAAAAACTGTCTAGGCTTTATACATTCAAAAGCTGAAGGTTACAGGCAACAAATCCTGCAGTCTGTGCATACAGTCAGTCTACAGAGTTATCCAAGAGATCCTAGTGAATCTATATTCCCACTCCATCCTTACACAACAAATATTCAAGCAATACATACTGCAAAATAGTTGTCTTGAGTAATTAAAGTGTAAGCAGTAATGCTAAGACACAGTGCTGTCTAAGGCATGAAATTCTGCAGTTCTCCTAAGATTAATGTCCTGTTCCTGTAACTTGGTTGTTCTTGGCTTAAGTATTCAACATAATGCTACTCATTACAGAGTGCAGTGACATCTCTATCCAAGGGGGAAATATGGCTCAAGTCAGCTTTAGTGTTTAAATATTAGTAGTAAATTCAAATTCAATTTCACATGATCAGTGTATGTGACACTAACTACATCAAGGTAGACTTGGGGATTTCTCAACTCTATATTGAAGAGAATTACATGACTGAAAACTAATTAGGAAAGCACATAAAGTGAATTTATTTAGTATTCTCTTGTATGTAGTTAACTTAAAGTAATGTATCAAATTTCCTACAGAAAAATGTGGCTACATAACACTGAACAAAATGCATCAGAAATCAGATCAAGCATGTTATTTTTTTTTAACTGAAAATGTTTAAGCTGTAATGAAAAAATTATAATAGAAGGGATTTTTTTCCTCTGGAGGAGTGCTTTGGTACCCTGTCTCACTGAAGAAACAGCTGCCGTGCAAATAAGAAAAGGCAGTCAAATGTTAGTTGTCTCTCCTGGCCAAATGACACCTGAGTTTGGCTTCCCAAAGCTCATGAGTGCATTTCTGTGACAACAGTGTCCTGTGCACAGCCAGAGCAAAGCTCAGCAGCCACTGCACAAGCAGAAGTGGCTGTGCTGACAACCTTCACAGAGCAGGATCATTCCCATAATAGTGTTCAAAATCAAAGTGTACTTCATGCTGGAAAAACTCTTAAATCTTATCTCTCACAGACACCTCTCCTCCTATGTACATAATGTTTTAAGATGGACCCAGAGCCCCCCACTTCTTCTTCTCCCCTCCATGGCACTGCCTTTTAATGCTATCCTGTTGCAGCTGGGCTCTCCGTCGTCTCCTTCTTCCTCCAGTCTCTCTGTGGCAGGCAGCTTACTTGCCAGCATGCCTAAGAGGAGTGCTGCATCCTGAATTCGTGGCAGTAGTGACTAAATTCTACCTACAAATGCATAATAAATGTTTTATAATGCTTTTGCTGCGTGTTATAAATGATAAATAGATGAAAATAGATGTCTTATAAAGTATTTATATCCTATTGTTATTGTTGTGCTACAGCTTTGAACAAAGCATTAAAGCAAATGCAAGATTAAGTGCTGGTGATGACATATATTGACAAAGCTATTTATGATAAATGGACAAACCTTTGAGGGTCAACAACACTTAGAAAAGTTTTATATAGGCATTTTTGTCTGCAATGGTTTTGGTCCATTACTACCACCCAAATGAAGTAGTTGCATTTTAAGAACAATAACAAAATATTTTATTAACTGGGAATAAGCAAATAAACCCATCTATCCTGAAGGCAGTTGGACTGAAATAAGAGGGTAATGTGCTTGCAATGGCAAAGGGATTCTTCCCATTCACTAACTGCATTACTGTCCTGCAGAGCAGAACAGAGGACCATGTAATGTCCCAAAAGTTTTAGCACTGCAAGAGGGTAGTTACTTCAGTTTCAGCTTGGGGTAATGGTTGCTCTTCCTCAGGTAAAGCAATCTTAGGAACCTTAGGTTCCTAGGTTAGGTTAGGTTCCTAGGTAGTACTTAGGTTCCAACCTTAGGTTTTGCACCCTACTAGAAATTATATCTACAATTGGAACTCCATTGAACTTTGCTTATTGATGCATTTCAGTGGCATTTGTAATTAAGGTCTACCTGCTGTATACAAGAATATAGGAAATGGAATATTGCACTCTCTTTTTTTGTTGGAAAACTCCAAAATAAAGCCATTGACTCCTGGACCAAGAAAATGCTGTTCCAAATTTTTGTTCTGCACATATATTCAACAACAGTGTTTAGGTTCATTCGTTGATGAAGTCAAATGAACTAGACAAGGTCAGCACCGGTCTGCAAATCTGCTTTAAAACAAGTAAGCAAAAATCCAAATTGATCTCCTCATGTTTTAACCATACATGGGAGTTTAAGAGGAAATCTCAGCAAAAGCTGATCAGAAGCATGCTCAGGGAGTGCTCATTTCTCTGCCTGACTAGGAGGGCAGCTGGGTGATTAGCTTGGCTGTAGAAGTCTGTGTTGCAAATACCAGAAGTCAGACAAGGCAAATCCTATCCTGGGGATAATCTATTTTTTGCTTGCTCAAGGAAGACTAAAGTGATGAGTAAACAGACTTTTGAGGACAAAGTTTTAAGCTGTGTTGAATGTGATGGTGGGGAGACCATCCTTTTGCATTAGGAGATGAATTTGCCCCCAGTTGGAAAGTCAAAGTCTTCTCCCTGCCAGCCCAGGAGCGTGCTGCAGGGCCTTTGTGTCCCAGAAGCTGGGTTTCCTTACTGAACGGTCATTTGCCTTGAAAGACATAATTCTCAAGTAGCAAAATAAAATAGAATAACTTTCCAGTTTCTTACATGTACTTTTACTAAATGCAATGCTGCTAATTACTCAGGATTTTCCAAAATGGAACACTGTCAGTCTTAGGCACCCACACATTTTTGTACAATAGGCAGCAATACAAATATTATATTCAATTAAAAAAAAAAAAAAAAAAAAAAAAAACTAAATTTAAATTAAAAAAATGGTCAAAACCAGAGGATGAATGGAATGGGGAACTTTAACAAAAAATCAAAAGAACAAATTCCTATTTAAAATAAAATAATTTAATAAAGGTCATCTCAACATCTAAGTGCTTATCTGGTAACCTAAATATGTGTGCTACACAAGCAAAAAATAATGGATCTTATTTACTTTCTAGTACTGCACATGAATTATTTTTTTCTCTCCCTCACAAACTAATTTTTCTGGGATTAATATGTGTACAATAATCATTGCCTATTATTTTTCCTTAAGATCCAAAAATGGATAAGTTGGTTTTGTTGTTTGGGTTTTTTACATTCATGGTCTGTGTCATATCTATTAAGGTACAAAACATATTTTCTGCCATGAACTTCTCTGTTTTCTGCTTTAAACAAAGTTGGCAAATCCTAAAATTATGGCCTTCTATAATCTTTGGGACATGGGTCTCAGCCATTAGTAATGGTTTCCTATGCAAAGTGCCGAGAGAGGAGAAAGCAAGAGAAAAAGGACCAGCGTGCTACAATCTACTCTTCCAGTTTTTCTGCAAAGACCCTTTTGACTTCTACAAAACCACTTTACATTAAAAGTAATTGTTTCAAAATGGTTTTAGAGATACTATTTGTGTGCTGCCTGACTCATTGAGTTTGCAGATAGAATCATAGAATGATTAGGGTGGAAAGGACCTTAAGATCATCTAGTTCCAAACCCCCTGCCATGGCCACGGACACCTCCCCCTCGACAAAGTTGCTCAAGGCCTCATCCAGCCTGATCTTGAACACTTCCAAGGATGAGGCATTCACAACTTCCTTTGACAATCTGTGCCAAGTGCCATTCTCACAGTAGAAACAACAGGTTTAAAGATAAAAGACTATCCCCAGTTTCAAATTAGTCCATCCCTCTCCCACATAACCATAGGATAGAATGAGGTATGATGTTGGATCCTACATATTCAGAGCAAAAGCTAATAAACACACTCACAGAAATAACCTCAAATATCAGCACTAATTTCAAATTATTGTAATTGATTGTTTGTGGCTTAAGTATTTACTTGGCTCAAACATTGCTCTTTTTTACATAATTTTTCATCCATTAAGTCTTCCTTATCTTAACTCTTGAGATGAGAAACAAAACGCTGGTTTGACCTGGAAAAAATGGTCTGTATAAAAGCTCCAATAATTGAGACAGTTAAAACTAAAGGGAAGAATAAGCAGTGGTAAATTTGTACATAGATGGTTGGTAGCTGCAAAGACATTTTGTTTGTCCACTTCAAGAATAATAACTAGTAACAGGCTTGAACTGCTGAGAAGGAGATTTTTATTAGATATTAGCAGAAAGAGCCTATAGAAACTGTGAAAACATCACTGAAGATATGAAGAGCAACTTAGACAAGTATCTGCCATAAACAATTTAGGCAGAGTTGATCCTGCCTCCCAGCTCTATTTCCTATAATATCTATGGTCTCCCCTCTCTACTTGTATTGTTAATTCATACTTTGTTTTTACCATGACTAAAGCGAAAATAGTTTTGTATTTTTAAACCTGCACACACACAAAAAAATTCCTGTTTTTCATATTGTTTTCTGAACAATTCAGCATCAAAAAAGTATATTTAAAAAAAAAGCATTTAAAAGTACATCAAAAAAGGCATTTAAAAAGTACAGTCTCCAATAAAGCATATATATTTCCTTTAGCAAATAACACCCATGTTAAAATAAGCGTTTTTCAATTTGACACACAAATGATGAATTAAAACTGAATAAAACCTGAATGGAACAAGTAAATGGCACATTCCAGAAGCACTAAAATATAAAATGAAACTGGGATCATACAATTTTTCAGATTTTTCAGATAATGCGGGGGGGGGGGGGGGGGATGTGGAAATCTCACTAAGGTCCTAATTTGCACTTAAGATTAAAATGAAGATGCAAGGATATAGATGAAGTGGTTTTGTTCAAAGAACAAACTATTAATTTTCATAAAGAGTACACATGAATTTATCTACATGATACTGCATTTGTCAGAGATGGCTAAAGCAGTCTTGGAAGTGAGAAACAAATGAAAGTGTAATGCAAATAAAAAACTACATAGGAAATTTTCCTGAATTTTGAAATAGTTTGAATTATATTCTTGGGGCATTTCCAGAAATAGAAGTGCCCAATACTCAAGTGCAGCAAAGAAAGCAAATATTCCTACTGCAGCAAAATCAAAAATAGTCATGGAGCTTTCAAAAGCTCCTATCATCATTTCTTTAACCTTGTCACTCTTGCCTGTGTGAATTCTCAGTCTATGCTCCTCCAATCTACCCAAAGTGTTGGCATAAAATAAAATTAATGGCACTTTAATGATGCAGTCCTAGCCACACAGACCTCCTTCAGCTGGAGCTACTTCAAATCAAGCTCTCCATCCTTCCTTTCTAGGCTTTTCAAAGCTTGTCTCACATTCAGAGTTTTTTCTGCTTGCCTAACACATTCCATTTTGCATTCAGTGCTGAACATTTTCTCCTTCCTCATTTTTTCCACCAATGTAAAAATAATAATTTTTTAGAATTGTTTTTTGTCTGTACACACCATTATAGTTAGATTTCATTTGCTGTTTCTATATACTATATAATCTGCCCTCTTTGTACCTACCTCATCCTTCCTCGAATTAGCTTGATACTGCAAATACTCCAGTGTATTGGAACATAAGCAATAAATCAAGGAAATGTATTTCTCCTAATTTTTGAAACATGGTCTACAACAGAAGTTACACATCAGAAGTGACTTAAAAAATTAGAATATGATGGATACATCAGAAAAATGCCTTATGTTTTCATTTTAATTCCTCTTTCTACTAATATTCCCATTGCAGAATTTGCTCCCGGAACTGCTAGTTGGAGCCTACTGTACACAGCGTTTATAATTATACAATTGAAGCTGAAGTTTAGAAAAAGTTAAGATTATTTGATTTCTAAACACCTAATACAAAAATCCCAATGCTCATAATGACATCATACATAATAAAGCATAATGGAATGTCATATATCTGTTTTGCACTATTCCCCTTTGTCTTATTAATCAGAACATATTTCTATTCCACACTTTTTCTACTCTACAGTTAATTCATGTAGCCCTTTTAGTAATTCATGATTCATCTCAACTTCAGATTTTCACTACCTATCAGCTCATCAACAAATTCCACATAAAATTGGTTTTCCTTGTTTAAATACATGTATTTCTTTGGCCTTAGTGCCCTTATTTGCCTGTTTTAAGTGTGTGATTGGGTCATAACTTACTCCAAGAACCCACAAGCAATTTCAGTTGTGGCATAATGATATTTCAATCGTATATACTGAAGACAAACATTTTTATTTTACTTTCTTCCCATTTTGGTCAAAATTCTTGAGGATCATAAAGTTTGTCATGAGCAAAATTTACTCCATGCTTATGTACAGAACTTATTACATCATTGTCAGTATTGCTTTACTTCAGCCTCTCATAATAATGACTACTACAGCCAGACCATGTGAGCGTATTATTTATCCTAAACATTTCTAGGAATAAAAAGACCCTGATTCCAGTCCAGCACAGACAGTGATCTGTGTTGGCCATCCAGATATTTTCCTTATTGCTCCCATCACAACTCTGTTTATACCCAAACCCCTTACAGCATCTGTAGAGACTCACATCCTTTCTAGTAGATGGTGGCTGATTGTTAGCATGCAAAAATATCCTGTATGAGGTTTCTAAACAAAACTGCTGTTCCAGTCTGAAAAATATGTTTCGTAAGTCTATTTCTGTTGAATATATACCCACCTCACCCCCTCAGCCATGAATAGGAATACTCCTCCCAGCATAAACTCTTCAGGGTACAAACTGCGCCTGCATCTATATTTGAAATTACCTAGCACATTGCAGCATTCCCCAAAACAAAATAATAATATGCAGACTGCAGAATGTGCTTCTTCAGCATAAAGCATCTGGTTTCACAGTTCATTAGAAGTTTCTTTTTCTCTTATGGCTTTGTGGATAACTTTATACATGCTATTTAGAGCCAACAGTAAATTAGCATTTCCAACGTCACAGTTTGAACGCTTTTCAAAAGCTGCGGCAGACAGACGTTGTGTTGGCTTTGTCAACTTATGTCCCGCTCTCTTTGTTCTCCTGATAGTTTCCTGCATACAAGAAACTGATGTTTTCAGTAAACTTAAGTGGTTGCTTTTCACTCTACATTTTTAACCACTTCTTTTATATTCTCCTTTACAGGCTGTTCAGCTTTCTGTATTGTGCAACACTATTTATACAGATGACTCTGAGCTATGCATTTCTGGAGTTTCATGAGTTCAGGCCTGCTTTGTCTCCTTTATTTAGGGATAAATGATGCAGGGAATCCCTAACCTTAGGGATAGGTCTGATTTATCCCTTTGCTCTTAGGTATGCTATATTTTGTCCAGTCTTGATGCTTTTAGAAGAAGATCACTCTTATTGTTAAGTTTTATGAATCCCTTGCTAGCAGCTTTCTCTTTCACTCTGCAAACACAAGTACCACCTTGCAAATGCAGACAAAAGGACTCATAAGTTTTTTGGTACTGATCACTGGGGTGATATGCTGTCTCCCAGTTACCCAGTCACTCATTTAACACCGCATTTATTAACTGGGGTGGGGATAATTCCAGGCTGGAATTTATATTCACTGTAAACCTATTGCTTGCCACACTACCTCCCACCCCAGAGCCTCCTTTTTGACTCTGATAGAGCTAGAATTGATCTGAATTCTTCAAACAAATTCAAAACAGCCTCTGTAAGCATGTGGGTTTTAAACAAGGCTTTAACACAAACCAGCTTGAAGCGAAAAACCCACATGGCAGGCTACCAGGGAGCCTAGTGTGTTCAGGCAGATGAGGAGATGCTGAGGACCTAGACCAGCTTGGCATTAGCGCAAAGTCCCTCAACATCACAAATCTGAAGGTCCAGAGCAGTGACCATGTTGCTGCTCCAGGCCTGAGCCTCTCATCACTCTAGAAAATGGAGATAGGTAAATTCTTGCTCCATAAGAAGGCTTCAGAACATAATTTTGGCTTGGTTTCATAGCACTATTGCCTTCCTCACTGGTTTGTCAGTGTGCAATGATAGAGCACAAAGTCAGCTTTGAAGCTCTAGCTGATCATAAGGCTCTTTATTCCAAAAATATCAAGCTTATTATATAAATAACTATTCCCTTTATTTAACACTCCTCTAATTCTTCTGTGATCTGCAAGCTTTAAGAGGAAAAGGGTTTTTTTCCAGGTCATTATTCACATAGTGAAAATGCATTACGCCATTACTAGATCCTTATGGGGTGTTGCTGAAAACATCCCAATTACTTTTTGCAATTAGTTTACCAGTTTTTAATCTGTTTAATACGGGCTACACTAATTTTTTATTGTATCAAAATGCCATGCAGTACTAAGCCAAGTATATGATTTTAAGTATATTATGACAGCTCAGTAAGCTTTATCAGTCCCTTTAGCTCAGATCTTTGCTCCAGAGCCTGAAATCCTAGAGCTAGTTGGCTGCCAAACTTTTACATGTATCTGCAATTTTTACCATGACCAGTGCCAAGACTCATCATTAGTTGAAAACAGTTCACACTGTGTTTTATATACAAATCAAATGAGGGACAATCAGATAAAATAAGTTAAGATTTATTAAAATTCGAGTGTGGGATGTACTGCCTGTATACCTTTTTATATTTTTCTTTTTCATTGTCCTATTTTTATTTAGTGTTTTTTAAACAAAACTATCCTTACATAAACTATTCCCTCTTGGGAAAATACCCTTTTTTCAAGAAGATAATTTGTGTTCCTTTCTTATGACAAAATTACTCTCAGTTTCAAAGAAATCCACCTTTGAAAGCAGGTATCATCAATCTTATAAGTATTTCTAACTTAGTCAAGGAGCAGAAAGGTCCCTTGTAAACAGATTTTCAAATGCAATAAGGTATCTAAAGATAAGATTTCTCTCTCCTAGGACACTCTAACAGGTTTATGTATTTAATTTTTTTCAGCAAATCTCTAACAGTAAAAAAGCCCCTTTGTTGCGATTTTTTGGTTTGTCTATCACCAGGTCATAGCAGCTCACAATAAAGGCCAGAGGAGGAACAAGTTGGGAAGCTCAAGCCAGGTAGCTTTTCAAAACCACATCTTCCTGGGTTTTTTTCCTTCATTGCATTATTAATTACATATTAAACCTGCCCTTATTTATCCAAGAACCCAGGATCACATGGTGCTTTAACACCGCCGGAGGTGTTGCATCCTTAAAGTCTGGCCATCTGACAGCAGGAGACGGTGAACATCCTCTACAGAAAAAAATGGCTTTATGGCAGGGTCAGAAAATTTATATGGAATGAGCAGTTAAATTTTTCATTTTTCTATGTATTTAAACAGCTTTGTTTTAATTAATGGTTTCTAGTTTCCAGCACTTGAGAGCTGCACATTTTGGTGGTGGTGTGTTTGTGGAAGTGCAAAAACACAGGGACACTCACTTCCAATAATTCCATTTACACATATTTATATATAAAAAAAAATACATGTATGTGTATGTGCAAACATAACATCTCTCTCTACCAGCTTCCACTTTTGTTCTATATTTTCCCCTATTTTCTACAAGTATATTTTGCTCAACTAAGGGGGAAAAAAAAAAAATAAAATTATATGATTTAACTAAAGAAGTTAAAAAGTTTCAAATACAGCCTGTATGTCTGGATGTACTGCAGTAATACCAATACATGTTTCCAAAAGGCCATCAGTGCTCTCATTCACTTCAGGTTCAGCATTTCCAAGGTTCTGTCCATCCTGTGCAATATTTGTGCGTGGTTTGTGGTACTGTCAATTTTAGTGCTTCTACTTGCTCAACCAAGGATATATCATTATACTTGCAGCAATTAGATTTGAATCTAAATCAGCAGAATGGAGATTTCTCCCAATCCCATTTACAATATTCTTGAAGAAAATAGGTATGCTTTCCAATCTTATTCTCTCTTATGCTCCATTATTATACAAAATGGGCCCCAGAAGCTGTGCATAACTATAAAATGATTATGATTTATCTGGGTATTTTGTTCCTTAATATATTATGCCAATTGTCCTAATTCAACTAAGTAATTCTGCTAATTTAACTTTGGGGTTAATCTTGCTTTAAGAACACTTTTTGCTGAAGATCACACTCAGTGGATGCACTTTCTCATTTTTAGACCTGCATGTAACCTTTTAAAAAAAAACAACAAAAGTTTCTAGAATATCATGTGATCAATAGATACAAGTACCTTCATTTTTTAAATTAGTCTAAGGCTATTTTCCTTTTACTGTTGTATAAACAGGGAATTGAAGGGTAAAATAGTTAAAACTTAATGCTATAGTGCTAATGTGGCTTTTAAATCACGTCAGCAGCAATCACTGCATTATAATTAACAATTTATTGAACCAGCAATAAAATGAACATCACATTACTTCTTAAAGCAGCAGAATAAAATGGCTAATAAATAGCATAAGCCAGACAAATTGCAGAGTAATAGAAATTTTCTTAAGATTTATAGTGTGCAGAAAGATGGATGTGCTATTAGTAGGAGCTCCAATACTTGACAAAATTCTTTTGCAAAGACATAGTTACTATGCATGTCAGAGTTCACAAGTCTAAGTGGTTTATCCAAATTTCAACTCACTGCTATTACAGTGGAAAATACTCATTACAAGGTTTTGTAACTGCAAGCAATGTGTACATTTGCCAACATTCAAACTGCTACTGCCAAAAAGATACTAAAATATTTTCTAAACTGTCAAATAACAAGTCTGTTAGTTTAATCTGAGTCTATTTTATACTCCACAGGCAGTAAAAACTCCTGGGCCCTATCCTGATGTCTCCACTCAGGCAAAACTTTCCTTGACTTCGATCTTTAAAAGTTACCAGGAGTTTCTGCCTATGAGAATGGCTGGATTGGGCCCGACTTTATGAGGAAAATTCATTAGGGAAGAAACAGACATTCAGTGAAGCTGGAAGCTCAGCTAAATACCTCATCTCTATCAGGGCTGAGGTTACTGACAACAAAATCGTGTTGCGTTTTTAATGTTCCTGCTGTTAAGTTGTGTTGTGATTCGTCATGTCAAAGTGTCTTTCTTATGTTCTCATTTCAACATAACAGATGCAGTTTTACATGACATGTCACAACATGGAGCATCAACTGGAAAGAGTCTAAGGGAGCTCTTTCTTTTTCTTTTTTTCCCTTAAAAAAAAGGAAGAAAGAGAGAAAAAAACCTCTCTGGTTTTCACTGAAATGTGTAGCAAGGGAACTTGCTATGCAGATTTTGTGAGCAGACAGTACATTTAATCACTGTTAGAAAAGGACCTTCAGTCTTCGGTTTTAAATTGAAGTATATCATAAGGTAACTCATGTTTAAGTTTTATATGTATTTTACATACAAAATCTAACATGAAATCCAGAGGTAATCTCTGCAGTAATTAGCTGCTGAAACAATCGACACTGATAAGAACATGCAGGTATTTAATAATGCATTACTCTCTGAACCTTGAAGATAAATTACAATTAACTCGCTGGTTAAAGGTGTTGTTGATTACATTATGAGATTACAGTTTTACCATTTTCAAATAAAGCAGTTCTAATGATGGTGCATTTCGACAGAAATTAAAATGTGGTGAATTTGAACACACACCATGAACACAAACCCATTCACATGTAAGGAAATTACTGGCTACAATCACTCTATAGTCCTGGCACCCATATATGCTGGATACACTAAAACAACAATAAAAAGACCATCACAGCTATTTGATTGAATCAGTAAGCACCAGTCTATCTGCACTGAAGTCATTATTTATACTGAGACTTGGGAGTTTGGTCTCCACAGATCAAAGCAGGATTTTGCTAAGCCTCCATTCAACAGTCTTGAATAGAAGGAGGCATTTTTGCCTCTATTATTAAACTCCTCTAACAGGGGGCTCCAAAGAAACACCAGCAATTGCCTCTTTGAAACACATAAACTTTTCTCTCCCCTCCATTCCTGCTGAGCATCTGCAACAGCCACCTTCTTAGCTCATCCCAGATATTTGGAGGTGGTTGAAGCACATCCATTGAGCAACAGCAACCACATCTCTCACCTGAATATCAAAAAACCCACAAATTAATCAGAAAATGCCAAAGATGTAGATGCAGCCTCAAGTACACACAGGACTAATGCTCATTAAAGTGATACCAAACATGCTGGGGTTTAGTTCATTTGACAAAATGCCCCAGTGCATGATTCACTACATCATGTTAACAATCTTAATTTCTGCAGAGTAGTGGAGTACAGAACTGTCGTGGGTTAAGCCATAAATCAGCCACGCAGTTTGTTCACTCACTTCCCCCCTTTTCTTCCCTCTGCTCCTGGAGGGATG
>JANRGW010012144.1:0-12893 GCA_024733675.1 Psilopsiagon aymara
CCCCCCCCCCAAAAAAAAAAAAAAAAAAAAAAAAAAAAAAAAAAAAAATCCCTCTATCATTGAAGATTTTCTTGGAGAGGCTAGATAAACTTATATTTCTTATCTAGAAAGGAACGGGGTGCAATAGCAGGAAGGTTCCCTTTGGAGTTCTTAGCCCCCCTATTGCCTACCTATGGCCCAGACATGTCCCTTTCTTGATATATTATTTATTTTCCAAAGTAAATCAAACCAGAACAAAGAAAAAAGTAGCCCAGGGCCTTTTCTGACTATTTACACTGTTGTTCTTCTAAGTTGTTCTCTTAAGTTGTTCTCTCAAGTTGTTCTCTCATTTTCCTTATTGTTGTATGAGAAATGAAAGTGATATAAGAAGTGATGTAATTAGCCCAGAGAACCAGGAAAACAGGTGCTTTATTGCATAGCAAGAGCAACCTTTGAAAACAGGACGACGTAGTCTTTGACAGAAACTGTGGAGTTGCTCCATCAAATCAGGAAAATAAAAGCATTCTCCAATAAGATCACATATGATCACAAATGTAGAGAATAAAATCTTTTTCTCACACATATAGGAAAGAAAGAATTTTCTAAAAAATGTGTGAAAAGGTAGTAGCTGGAACAGAATATTAGACCCAAATGATCATAAAAGATATCGTTTTTGCAGAATGAAAGGAAGATAATAAAAGTGTAGGGAAATTTTGTGGAACAAGGAACTACAAATGAACATTAGAGTGTGTATGATACTATTTTCATGTGTATCATGAAATCTATACTTGGGCTGAAGAAGAAATATTGGGTTTTGAAATAAATTAGAATTACAAACAGTTTGTGATAAAGTAAATAAGTGGTTAGGAACATTATCACAGTCCTTAGTGACTAATTTTAGACATAAATATCTTAATATTTTCAGGGGAAAGTTAACTAAACTATGATTTCATAGGAATTACCGCAGCATACTTTGGGGAAAAAATTGCAACAGTTTCCCAAGAAAACTTCACTGGCATAACTGCACAGTCTGAACTTCACTTTGGCTGCTAAATTATTAAAGTGTTGCCTTACAGATTGATTTCAGTGAATTATGATATGTAAACTTACCTCTTTAATGGTCACCTTTCAGTTGACCAAACAAACAGTACCTCTGCATTTTTTGACAATATTATGTTGTTTGTCAACTCAGTAATTTGAAATTGCAAAATATATTCAACCCTCAGTCACATTTTCACTAAGCAAAATGTGAAACTCTGAGGATGAGGATTGTACTGAAATGATTTCAGGTTTTAAGCAACTGGTTCAGTTGGATCAGTGTTAAAAGCTGTTTTGTAAGCCACATGTTAAAAACTTGCCTTCATGTGACCCCAGCTGTTGTCCTGTCTCCAAAAGCATTGCTGCAGGGAGTTCTTTCTCTCTGACCACTTGCTTTCTTAATCTCGAGAAACCCCCTGACATAAGACAACTAGCTAATCTTCATCCATCTAAAAAGCAAGAGAAAGACATCTAGATGTATCCCAGCTCTTATGGGCTACAAAAAGATTTTCCTTAGAGGAAGTATAAGAACGTTGCTCATAGGAATTTGGAAACAGGCAGGGAGCCCATCACTACAATGAATACACTCTGGCTGTTGGAGGGAGGCTGAGCAGCCTGGCTGGGAGGACAAACATCTTGCATCTCTAGTAGTGGTGCCATGTAGGCAGTCCTAGTCAATCTGGCCCTCAGGGATCCTCCTAAAACTCCCACTCTACGCAGGGCCAAGGCATCTTCAGCCAAATGGCAAAACCTAGCGGAATGGCAGATTAATTGCTACTGGTTTTCTACTGTAACTTGGCACTTTCTGGCTACAATTTTTTGCCCCAGTTGTAGTTGAGTTTAATATAGTTTGGACAATCTGATAAAAATCCACAGTGAGTTTAGTGAACAGACCATTTTCCGTACCACAAAAAAAGTGAGTCAGATGTTGACTTAATGGATTTGGAGAAGGCTTGGATGAGTCATTCTTCTCCGAATTGATATTGCTAGGACATGCTAAATGTATCCCTAAATAGTGAAATAATTTATAGAATGTGCTTTTCTGGCTGTTAATTGTGCAGCTGGATAACTGCATTTAAAAGCTCATCCAATTCTCTTGAAATCACTAGAAGGTTTTCCACTGACTCAGAGGAAACTGAAGTAGCTTTTGAGGGACCATTGTCAAAGGGAAGAGGTGATTTGACTAAATAAAATCCTTCAGGATCGTATTATTATAAATGTGCTGTATCCTTAGAGTTTTTCCTAAGCCTCAAGGACAGAAGAAACCTCCTTTATCAACCTTCTACTTTACCTACGAAGGATATAAATCTGCTATTTCATTTGGGGCTTTTTTAAGGACTCTGACCTTTTCCAGTATCCTTAAAACATTTCATGCATACAAACTGAGGACCACAAAGCAGCTGACAGTTTAACAGTTTGAATAAGAGCTCCTTTGGGTATTAAGACTTATATGGTATTACCTCCTCTTGAGGTATGTCTTCAAAAGTGCGTATGTTACAAATATTTACTGGAAGCTTTGTTGTGATGTTCTCATCTTTCTTTTCTCTGATGTTCAAACTCTTTTGACCACTAAAACTCTAGCAATAAATATGATAAACTTGGAGTGGAAAATGCAAATGAAATTGTCAAAAATCCCAGAAGCAATGAGGTTACTTGGTCATTCATTAATTATTGGCATGAAGTATTCACTAACCTAATTCCCTGGGAAAGAAGAATAATGTCATCTCTAGTGCTATTTAAGACAGATATTCTGAATGGCACTAGTAATACAATATATCAAAATATACGTGCACCTGTCCTACTGGGAAAACAGGAGAATAAACATATTCAGCAACTGGAAGAAAAATACAAAGCTACTGGGAAAACAAATTAGCATGATCTTGTGTAGAAAAATATTTTGTATTACTTATTCTGTGAGACAAGTTCAGTTTTGAAAAGACATGCAAAATAAATAATCAAAGGGAGAAGACCCTTTGTATTTGTATTAATGTCAGCTCTGGCTTTCATTATGGCAGTCAAGAATTGAGCTAAAAAGATCAGAATAAAAAGTAGATATGGCTTGTTTTCATTTTAATGTTTAACATTTGTTTTTTTTTAATCTGAAGGTCACTAGACTTGAGTTCTGATAAACTGCCAAAGGAGGCAGATTCCAGAGGTAGTCTGCTGATTGGCACACTCAAATGAGACATGAATTTTCTTCCAGCTTATCTCAGCTGAAGTAACAGGATTGTGAGCTATCCAGAGCTTTAAAGGTCACAAAAACACCTTGAATTTTACTAAGATGTCAACATGAAGTTTTGCCTAAGGGTAAAATATTTAATTGCCTGTGTAATGAGAAGTCATCCATCATTCTGTCCATAATAGAGTTTACAGTGTGAAACTTAGAAAACAGTTAACTGATTTTTCAACAGGAAGACGTTAGGAAGATGTGGTTGCAGGGCTTATTCTCAGATGATGTCAAGTGATCAGTGCAGGAAGAGCATATGGCAGCAGAGATGTCTACGGTCATATCCTGTGGTTCTCATCAGGAAACAAACCAACAAAGGATCCCAAAGAGCAGGGAATTGAGCTCCTTTGGGAGCTACTCATTCTCCAGCTCATGACAGAGCTGTCAGAACTGCCTGTTTTATCAAAATCAGACCAAGGAAGCTACAGACTCAGACTTACATATCACCTTCATTTAAGAAAACAAATATATCAAGTAGCTTTTTCGCATAACAGCTTGAAGAAGTATTCTTTCACTGACTTACCAATGGGAAACTGAAATTCAGAAGTTATGTAGTTGCCTAGCTCCATAACGAGTCTATTCTTCCCTACAGAATGTGGTTGGGTTGTCTGTGAACAGCCAAAATTTTATGGTCTCTTTTACTCAAGCAACACCTTGAGTAAAAGATGTAAAACATCTTATCAACAACTCACCATGCCTGTTCATATGAACAAATTCCATGGGACAGTTGGATATCCATAGCCAGAGATACAGTAAAGACCACAAAAACGTTTAGTGTAAAAACTGTATTTAGTTTAGCTTCATCCAATTCTCTGTCATAGGAAAACAATAATCTTCTTCAGCTTTTGACAGTGTTCACAGAGAGTAAAAGTGACAAGCAAAACCATTAATACCACTATTTGGAACACTTTCAGTAAGTCAATACCAAAGTACTTAACTTCTGTACCTCAATGATGCTGCTGTATCTCTGAAGTACTTTGTACTCATTCTTATCTACCTAACCAAGGAGGGATATTTAAAGAGATACCAGATTTGAGATTTTTTTTTTCCTTCCCTTGGCAAAACCTAGTGCATTGGCAGATTTGTGCATTCCCATATCTGCATATAATATTAATAACTTTTTCATTATGGCAGCCCCTAGGAAAGCTAGGAATTATTACTTTCATTTTACAGATACAGTTAGGGGGGAGGCTCAGTGAAGTTGTGCGTAAACAGCTTCCCAAGTCAATGGCAGCTTCATTTGCACAGCATTTCTGAAATTTAAGTCATAATTAATTTAACACTGACACAGGACAAATCATTTACAAAACCTGAATTAGTAACTCTTAAGTAGAGCAGAACACTGAAAACTGAAACTTCTTTGATAACCACATGGCAGTTTGGTTTGTTTATGACCTTTACTGCTTGCTATTTGAAAGCATTTGAGTGAATGGATTACTGCTTGAATAAATGTTTTAATAAAAAAAACTGATTTTACATAAAAATATCCTTACTACCACATGAAACACACTGTCCCTATGGCAATAGGAGTTTTCATCATGCTTTAGTTGCAAAATGCCTTTCCTCAGTAAATTAGTAAAGGAGAACAATGACATGAGACTTAGGTGACTGACAGTGCATAATGATGTGCCAACAGCAGACAGTGAATTGCCAAATGACAGCTCATCACCTCCTCCCTGTCAGCCACAATCCCCCTAGGCTGGCAGTTCTGAAATCATTATACTGTTTATAAATGATTAGTGAATAGAAGGTCTGTTTACATTGATGGTGATCATTGATACTAAATGATCACCATGACCAGTTCTTCCTAATTGTTGCTCACACCACATCATGGTACCTTCCACTAGAAATTTAAATTAAAATACTTTGTAACTTATTGCAGAGCAGAAATGAACTGTATTAACTACATGTTTGCACAAAATCACAAGGCCTCTTCTCAGTTGTTACCTTGTCCTTTAGCTATGTATACTTCAAAGCTTTCTGCAAATGTTTTTAAAGTGTTATTTTTCCAAAAACTTTAGTATCAAATACAAATAAGTCTTTGAGCTAGCAAACCACATGTATTTTCTTTGTTAACTTTATTAAAATTGGCTCACCACACTCAAACAAAATTTGTCATTACAATGGTTTACCCATTATACATTGCACGTATACTTCATTTCAGTATGTATATTCCAGGTCCCTTTTGAAACCTCACCTCCCACTCAGATGACAGAGAACATGTAGACTTGTATGAAGTCTACATCTTAAAAATGCTAAATACACAAATGTCCAATTATGCAAGGGAATGTTGATTCAAAATATAACTAAACGTGACAAGCTGTAGAGCCTGGTTTGATTCCTCAATTAAATGCACATAAGACGTAGGATTTACTTGTCATTTACAGTTTGTTTTGAGGAAGACCACTACCTGATGAGAATGAGTTTGATAAGAAACTGAACAGCAGTGTGCACTTGCAGCCCAGAACGCCAACCGTATCCTGGGCTGCATCAAAAGGAGCATGACAGCAGTTCGAAGGAGGTGATCCTGCCCCTCTACTCTGCTCTCGTGAGACCTCACTTGGAGTGCTGTGTGCAGTTCTGGTGTCCTCAACATAAAAAGCGCATGGAACTGTTGGATCAAGTCTAGAGGAGGCCAGGAGGATGATCATGGGACTGGAGCACCTCCCATATGAAGATAGGATGAGGAAGTTGTGCCTGTTCAGCCTGGAGAAGAGAAGGCTGTGTGCAGACCTCATAGCAGCCTTCCAATATCTGAAGGGGCCTATAAGGATGCTGGGGAAGGACCGTTCATTAGGGACTGTAGTGACAGGACAAGGGGTAATGGGTTCAAACTTAAACAGGGGAAGTTTAGATTGGATATAAGGAAGAAGTTCTTTACTTTGAGGGTGGTGAGGCACTAGAATGGGTTTCCCAAGGAAGCTGTGAATTCTCCATTGCTGGTGGTGTTCAAGGCCAGGTTGGACCGAGCCTTGGTTGACATGGCTTTAATGTAAGGTGTCCCTGCCTGTGACAGGGGGGTTGGAACTAGATGATCTTAAGGTCCTTTCCAACTCTAACTGTTCTATGATTCTATGATTCTAACCCCAATGATGGATTTTTTGGTAAACTGAAAAATAAAATTCAGTCGCATTTCTTCAAAAATTCCCATTACTCCTTCTGCCTTGGAGTGGGAAGCAAAAATGCTAGTAGGTTGTTGTTTTTTTTCTGTTGACAAATTGAAAACAAATAAAACCAGCAATAGCCTCCTGCCCCACAAACCCTAAAAAGGGAAAAATGAGAAATAAATCTTCATAAGAGATGTATACTAGTGTTTGCACAATCATGAATTTAACTTAGAAGCTCTCTTATGACCAAAATATTGTTTCCAACTGCATGCCTTTCAAAAGAGACTTTTATTATTGACTTTAATTAGACTGCATAGAGCTTTCAGTTATGAAACTTGTTTGATTTCCCACCTCTGAAAATGCAGCTGTATGGTGTCAAAAATTTTATCTAGAGAAGACAGCATAAGAGAACTAAAGAGGTAGAGAGAATGTGTGTTAATGTGTGGAAATTTTTTCCCACACTCATGTAGAGTTGCCTGATTTATTGCTAACAATTAAAACAAAACTTATGACATGATGCAGAAGGTCTTATTGCACCATGTTTTTTTTGCTAAAAACTAACACCACTTGCACCGGTGAAGCAACTGCAAAAACACTGAAAATCACAAAATCGTAACATCATAGAAGAGGGTGGGTTAGAAGGGACCTTAAAGGTCACTTAGTTCCAACCCTCTGTCATGGGTAGGGACACCTTCCACTAAATTAGGCTGCTCAAAGCCCTGTCCAGCCTGGCCTTGAACACTGCCAGGTATGGGGCAGCTGCAGCTTCTCCGGGCAATCTGTTCCAGTGCCTCACCACCCTCATAGTGATATCTAATCTAAACCTACTCTCTTCAAGTTTAAAGCCATTCCCCCTTGTCTTGTCCCTACCTGCCCTTGTAAAGCCCCTCTTCAGATTTCTTCCAGGCCTCCTTTAGGCACCGGGAGCTGCTCTGAGGTCTCCATGGAGCCTTCTCCAGGCTGAACAAGCCCAACTCTCTCAGCCTGTCTTCATGGAAGAGGCTCCAGCCCTTTGAGCATCTTTGTGGACCTCATCCGCTCTCTCCAAAAGATCCACATCCTTCTTCTGTTGGGGGCCCCAGAGCTAGATGCAGTGCTTCAGATAGGGTCTTATGAGAGGGGAGTAGAGGATTAGAATCACCTCCCTTGACCTGTTGGTCATGCTCCTTTAGAAAAATAAATGCAGATGTTTAAGTCTTGTGAAAATTTATAAATGTTAAGACAATTTAAAATGTCATGACTTACTCTTTGGCAATAAATCTAAGTATCCATATAGTCTTTATGTATTCTAAGAGTAAAACTGTTATTTAAGTGTATTTCCTTTGTGCCAACCTTCTTGAAAAAGAAATCCTGAGGTTTTAGGAGCAAGAACAAAATAAATTAAGCATTTCATTAAAAAATTAAGGATTTTTATTTATTATTTAAAAATGGTAAGAATACAACATTAGGCCATTATGGAGAAAATTCTTTTCCTCTTAGTGTATGCACGTGGAATTTTGATGGAGTTTATTTGATTTAACTTTATAAGCCAAGAACACTAGATTATAATTTTTGTAGTTTTGTACCTATTCCTGAACAGCCCTATTTCACCTGACTTGAATTTATCATAAACTTTCAGTATACTTTGAAATATGTTTTAGAGTAATATATTAGCTTTGATGTTATTCATAAAACCAGAGTAATGTTAACGTATCATAATAAACTGTTAAGTTCCATTTTGGCAGCCTGATCCTTTCTCAGAGACTCATATAAGCCCTCACAGCATAGTGTCCTCCTAAGTTTCCAGCTACATACCCTTATGTAGTTATAGTTTCTTCGCAGTCTTCAGTTTGTTTTCTTTCTCCTATTTGTCAGTTAAATGAAGCAACAGAAATGGCGATGAATCCCTTTTTCCTCTCTGAATCTCTAATTCTACGTCCCAAAGTTTATTACATTGTGTTCTGCTTTCGGTAGCATTTAAAAAGGGTGCACCAATACAGACCTTGTGTCAAAGTTAAACTCATATAACCCTTATGTAGATAATGTGTATCACAATATGACTCCAGTATAATTGCAATTGTATGACTGTATTTGACAGGATAGTGCTGCTGCTCAACATTGTCATTACCTGTACATTACTACTTTTTATCTATATCCTACAGATTATTGCTTTCCTCTTGCATGGCTATTTTCTAACATGACAGGAGCTTTAAAAAAATAATTTTGCAGGTATTAAAATTGAATGAAAAACCCAGTGCCCTGCACAAAGGATGGTTGCGCAAGATTATTTGCACCAAAAAAAGAAAACATTTCTTAAAAGCCAGGTCATAACATCATTTGTAGATCTCAGCCTTTGCAATAACTCTTTACATTTACCAGTGACACTACAAATCTTAACCCAAGACAGCAATTAATTTCTAAGTGGGAAGAACAGCGAGTGAAGATGAAACAGGGATGATATAATAATAGTACTTTATTTAGTGAATCAATCTATTTATTAAGTACAATTTATAGAGCTCTGATATATTACCAGTATTTTGACTTGCTGGCTTTCTCTATTTATAGTACTGTTGTGGCCACTGCAGTCACACTATTAGGTCTCTACTTATTCTATGTAATACTTTGTAATGCTGTTTTAACTCTACCATGACAGCTCATGCTACTTCATTTTTATTAAAGCCTGCTACCTTCAGTGAAAATTAGATTGCTGCTAGTTTGTCATCAATATATTCCTCATTTTTTTCTAGTCTGAATTTTAACAAATTATCAAAAATAAAATGTTATCAAATAAAGTCTGAATTCAGGCCTCCAAATCAGAAATATTTCTTACTCTCTACTAGCAATGACTACTAATTTAACCTTATTTTGAATGGAAAACCATAACATGCAAGAAGGTGGCATCATGGATACAAAGAAAATATGAAAACCTACTCTGTAGTATTCAAAATTCATGTCCACAGCTGAAATCATAAATACCTTGCTTGATTAATTCAAACTACAGATTTCTCTGTGTATTTTCTTCCTTAGGTTATTCATTATTGTTTCTGCTAGACTGCAGGACCTATGAACACTTCCCAATTGCTGAGTCCAAGCAAACATCAAGGTGTGTCCTTACTGCACCCTGTTTGGATCACATTCAATTCTCATTTTCCTACCAATGTTTTGTTTTAGTTGGAGAGAAAAACATACTCCAGCAAGGATGCACCCTCTGGAAGTAAGATTGCTGGGTGCATTAAAGGGCTCACCTTCTTCATATCTTTTTTGGGAAGTTAGATGTTGGTCAAGGTGAAACACACTGTAAAATTTCTATTAACTTTGGTAGTGATAGATGCGGTGTGTTTTTTGACAACTTGGCAGTTTTCTTTGGGCCCACTTATTTAAAGGAGAGCTCTTATAGGATATCCAAACAGTGTCAAGGCTCAGGTTTATGTTATACTGCTTGCAGTATATATCTGCACCCTCTCTTTAATTAGTACTACTGCAAGGAACATAAGGCTTTTTATGGTCCTCAGCAGGAGATGAGGCAGAGGACCTCATCTAGTCCTAGTGAGAACTGATGTAGCTACTATTTGTATTTAGAAAATTCTCAGAGTCTGCACTGGCGGACCTTAACCTAGTCAGACTTCCAGCTGCATTGCTCCTAGACAAAGCTGGGAAAACCAAACCCAGTTCCTTTCCCTCAAAGGTAGAAAGTGGTGGTGGGGTAGATTGAGAAACAAGCAAAGATCAGCTCACCCTGCAAAAAAGAAAACTTCTCAGACCTTGCATCTCCCAGGGCACCTTCCAGAAGCAGGACTGCTGTGCTGGATCCATGGAAATTCCTGAAGTTGATGACAATAGATTTCCTGTGAAGCTGAAGTGGAGCATCCATTTTCCCAAGGCTTAATGCAAGCATGAATAAAGATCTTTGTCCTTTGAGAAGCAGGAATGTAACATGAGGCAGAAAGATTTTTGCCTTTCTTGCTAATATTAAGGATACTTTTGATGGCTGTTCTACCTGTGGACTTTATGAAAATTTTATCAGAAAGACAGAAGACAAAGCTCCATCACTCAACTAAGGGCTGACAAAATTATTCTACAAGTTTTGTTTTGCTTTCTAAAGAAGCAATGAAAACTTCAGATGTTTTTTCAAGATTCAGAAGATGACTGTCTTCAGTTGAAAATAAAGCCGTAATTTCATCTTGCTCTTTAGACTATTTTCCTTCTCTCTAACCACCACATCTTACTCATATTTAGTTTGAGCTCCCTTGGTTTCTTCCAGGTGCCAATTTATCTAAAATATTAGGACAGCTGGGACACAGCAGGGAAGAAAATGAGACAGGGCTGACTGTCTTACCAGATGAGTTCTGTTCTTGCTCTTCCAACTGACTTGTATAATATTGGGCATGTCACAACCTTTCTTTGTCTCAGTTTACATGCTTTTAAATAGGTAAATTATAAATATTTAAGGGTTACTCTAGTGGTGAACTTTACACTGAAATATGTCTCTGAGAACAAGTCTAAGGGTGAAAGTCATGCTCCATAAACAAATTATTCAGCACTAACAACACTTTAAAAAAAGAATTGGTGATGTGTTTATATTATCAAATATTAGACCAAGAAGTATTATCTTTTTCTAAGTATCACTGCAAAGTTAATGACTTCTCTTCTTGTTGACTACTATGCGTCAGGATACTATCATGTCCAACATAACTAGTATGTAAGGGTGCTGCTGTGCCTACGCACTTTGGATGCAGGTGTACAGAACAACTATCATCTGCAGTGAAAAAATCTAAAACAAATTCATCATTGCAATGACATCTTTTTAGGTAATATATTAGATAAAACATGCATTTCCTTCGGTGCACTCTAAAGACTGCATTTAGGGAATTAAATGCATAAGTCCTGCTATTTTGGGATTAAAAAAAGTGAAACAACTGACAACCTGCAAGTATAAATCAATTCAGGGAATACTGAAAATGTATTTTGGCTTGTTTGGTTCCTACCTGGGTTGTTGAAGCATAATGAATACGCATTGCTAACTACTTTGTTATCGTCAGAGAACTATGTGAATTCAGGAGAAAAGATCCTTCTAACTGGGATCTTTTTCTATTTAGAAACGCACACACTTTTTCATGTGTGTGTGTGTTTCTATTTAGAAACACACACGCTTTTTCATCATCCTCTTCTTTCTCCCTTTTCTCTCTTCTCACTCTGTCCTATAAGGAAGGAAAATTAAATTTGGAAATGAAAACCAAAAAAAAAAAAAACCCAGACCCCAGAACTAAAACTTAGAGCTGTATTTGTTCTCATGGCTTGATTTTGGAAGCTCATTATTATTATATATTATAGTCTAGCACCTGCTGTCTTTACTCAGTTTCTTGGCTTGAATGGCAAGAAATCACATACTTACTGCCACAGAGCTTTGACTGGTATCCAATATTCCTGGTTTCTTCAGGCTTATGCTCTTGCTCATCAGATTGATGTGCTTAAATGCCCGATCTCCCCTGAAGGGGAAAAAATGAGGGAAAGAACATAAAGGGGGATATTTGAAACCAGAGAGAGAGAGATATGTATAGAGAGAGGTGAACAAAGTCACTGTCAGTAAATAAAAATTAAGAACACAACAGCAGGAAGATGACTTTATGACTCCTGTAAATCTGTTCAAAACATAGGAGAGAGAGTAGGCAGTGAGGAGTAAAAGGAGGGATGAGGGATGATTGCAGACAATTTTAGGGGATGTGCAACAATGTTAGAATTTATGGAAGTTTCATTACTAGATTTGTCAGGCAACATCTGTCTGTTGCAAAGAACACAAATCTGTTTAAATCCTGGAGATTAAAAGGCATGTCTCTTGATTCTTTGATGTCAGACCTTTGTGTCTGTTCCCTGCCCAAGGCAAGGAACCCAGATCTTGCTTCTGCTGAAATTAGGTGTCAATTTCCTGCTGATGCAGGGGAAACAGGGCTGAAGTATCCTGCATAGAGATATACTGCCCGATGCAAGGTCTCCATGCAGAGCCCTCTACCATAAGTGTGCAACACCCTGAGGCGCTTCCTGCAGCAATAGTGTAAAAACTGCAGCAACTTGAGGTTCTAGTCCTGTGGCAGGTGTCCACTGCTTCTTGGCTTTGGGGATATCTCACTGACTGTCCCCAAAGTATCAATTCTCAGGTGTCAGCCTGACATGAAGGCTTGGGATGGCACTCAGAGGGGCCAGAACAGCAGAAAAGTTCAAGACTGTGCTCCAGCGCTCAAACCTTGGCTCTCAAAATCCAAGGCAAAGTGTGCCCAGCTGTCAGGAAGGTCATTAGGATGCCCCGGAAGTGATGCTGCACGAGGGGGAGAAAACTGGAAGAGACAGGACACACCAAGACTGAGGAACACCTGAGTCAGAGAAATCCCAGGCACAGCTATAGGTTGGGCAGGGAAGAGATTGAGAGCAGCCCTGTGGAGAAGGACTTGGGGTGCTGAACATGAGCCACAGTGTGTGCTTGCAGCCCAGAATGCCAATTGTATCCTGGGCTGCATCAAAAGGAACATGACCAGCAGGTCGAGGGAGGTGATCCTGCCCCTCTACTCTGC
>JANRGW010012145.1:0-21147 GCA_024733675.1 Psilopsiagon aymara
TGCGTGGAGACCTCATAGCAGCCTTCCAGTATCTGAAGGGGGCCTATAGGGATGCTGGGGGGAGACTCTTCATTAGGAACTGTAGTGATAGGACAAGGGGCAATGGGTTCAAACTTAAACAGGAGAAGTTTTGATTGAATATGAGGAAGAAATTGTTTAGTGTAAGGGTGGTGAGGCACTGGAATGGGCTGCCCAGGGAAGCTGTGAATGCTCCATCCTTGGCGGTGTTCAAGGCCAGGTTGGACATAGCTCTTGGGTGGCATGGTTTAGTGGGAGGTGTCCCTGCCCATGGCAGGGGGTTGGAACTACGTGATCTTAATGTCCTTTTTCAACCCTAACTATTCTATGAGTCTGTGATTCTATGTATAAGAAAAATTTTGTTTTACGAAGTTTTATAAGAAGATCACAGGTTTCGCAATTTTGTTGCAAATGCAGAAAGACAGCATTGTGGGACACACAGCATACAGAAAATACTTCTAAAGCTCTTGACACTTCTGCCAACTGTTCAAACTGGCAGCAGAATTGTCAACACATGTATGAATATATTTCCTTCTCTTAAGACTCTTCAGAACCCTCTTTGTGGGAAATACAAACATAAGGAACACGAGTAAAGTTTCCACTGTCTTTCATCTTTCCACTCTTCAGAAACTGGGCACGCTTTCAGCCTGCAGCTGCCCATTAGTAACTTTAGTTTGTTCAGTTGCTTTTTTGTGCCCATTCAACCAATTCATCTTGACAAATGTCCCATGCTGGCTCCAGAGTTGACAAGTCTGCAAATATTTAGTCTTCATTTTTTACTGTTGAGTCTTATCTATTATTTTCAAAATCATATTACACATGAGATGGGCTACTCTTCCCAGCAACATACCAGATTGATATGAGAATATGCTTAAAGGGTATTTAGTCAGCAATTTAGGAAGCAGATACTTGTTATGCTAATTTTTTTGTGTGTCTAAATGTTTATTATTTGCTTGGATGTGAGAACTACCCTGAACTTCATCATATACCTATTAAGGTCAAGCTCCTTCAGAGAGCTGCACAAGGAGATCGTGTACCAACTCATGAGACCTCACATAAATAGTTTGCTTTGTTGATGGGGACCTCAGTGATTTCCAGAGCTATGTGGCTCAGGATGGCTTCAAGATTCCTTTGCGATATGAACTAACGTTTACACATACAAATATTGTACATACACATACATTCTGTGGTTTGAATTTGATTTAAATACTTTATTTTTTATTTTTTTAAAGAAAGAGGTTTTTACTTTCAGGAAGCCCGGCATGTTAACTTGTATGACTAAACCCTGTTGCAGATTTTCTGCTAAGAAAGGAAGCTCAGTATGATATACATTAGAAATGTCCAAAAGTTACACGACTCGATGCTGCAAAGCAGCACACAAATTTGTTTCCAATCCTCTGTGAACCTTCAGTTTTGGAGTATGCAGCAAAGTTTTGGATGAGCTATTTGGATGACATATTCTAGTATTGATTAATGTCATTTAAAAAAAAAAAAAAAAAAACAAAAAGCAAACCAAACCTTTTTCTTATTTTAATTCCCTCTTACTGATTTAGAATACTTACCCTAACATAGGAGTTAAAAGGAACAGGGTTTTTTTCCTGGAAATTTGATTTAGATCTGCCCTTAAAAGTAATATATCTGAAGCAAGCTATCTCCTTTTTGTTAACTATAATAACTAAATTAACACAAGAACAAACAGAATGTATAGGTTGCAGATGAGGAAAAAATTGATTGACTTGTTTATCTCTAAGGACCCTACCTGACCCAGACCATACACATTAAGGCCACGGTCTTCAGAGAACCTCAGTGGCTGACCAGAAAACTATAAACAGATTACAGTAGAAATATGGTTAATAGAGTCAGGGTAGCTCAACAGTGCTTCTGAAATTTTTATTACTGGCTGAACTGCCATTTCTTCTTTTAATTCCCTCTCTCTCGCTTCACTTTAAAATGCTTAATGGAAAAGACAATACAAATAACAGAATTCACTCAACTTAAAGTAGTATTTTCACAGGGAAAAGCAAAACAAAACAAAAAAGCTATCAGGAAGAAAAACATTTCAAAGATGTCCTTTATGAGAACCTCAATCATAAAATAAACAGTAACATCAAGAATGAGAAAATTAATTTACCCTAACTCAAATAGATAGATAGATAGATAGATAGATAGATAGATAGATAGATAGATAAAATGTCTTTCCAGATTGGAAAAAGACAGAATGAAAAAATAATTCCTTCATTTTCAAGCCATGTAGCACAATGTGAGAAAAATGATGCATCCTGACAGGTCTAAAAGTACTGAGAATTTCCGAATTTTTCAAGGCTAATCACATTCAGAAGGGCCTTAGCTCTGGAGTAGGGGATATATGTTTATAGATATTCCGTAGACTCTTCCAGTACTAAGAAATGAAACACTATACTACTTTTTTTTACTAGCAAAGCAAGAACTGGTGCACTTAGTGCTGGCAGCAGTAATATACAGACAAAGCCTCAGAGAAAGTGGAAATGAGATCTCCAGCTTTCTAGACAACATTCTCAAGTGATTCAGACCCAGCTCCATGCACAGGGCTTACAGAGGCATAATGCTTGAGCGGCTTCAGAATAGGCTGCGGTACCACCTTGGACTTACTCCAGCATAATTAAAACCAGATTTGTGCTCATCCACTTTGCTCTCCAAGAAACGCAATACAATTATTTCACTGTATATCAGCATGCGGGTATAGATGAATGGGACTTTCTAAATCTTCTCTTTTGCTGCTCAGACCTGGCTGGTCTTAAGCTTTCTCAACACTGGAAATTATTTCAGGTCTTTAATGGCGCTGGTCCATACTGACCAAAGCCAGGACTGGCCTTGTGCACTACATACGTGGACAGGCTTTCAGTCCACAATGTCAGCTTAGAGTGTCTCAGCAGTGTAGACAACATTTCATTTTCATCTACCTGCTCCAAAACTGAAGAATCTGGACTCAGACTTGTCCTTTCTAAAATCCAAGACAGAGATCAGGGGCAGGCTGAAGAACAGCTGCAAGTTGCCTGGCAGCAGAAGAAGATGGGAGCATTGGGTTTGCTTCTGGTGGTTACCAGAAGGTTGTTTCCTCCTCCTGACATGTACCCGGGAGTCTCCTGTTAGTGCAGCAATGACTGTAGCTTTTCAGAGCTTAAAGGCAGCAGAAATAAATTGTGTCCCCACAGTGGCTTTAGAAAACTGCTTCTTTCACCTGTCTAGAAATTATCTGCCCAACTGGTTACCTGCAAGGCCAGTTCTGCAATGAACTGATGATCTGTGTTCCCTGACTGATCCTGTCACTGGAGGGCCCAGCATCCGTTGCTTCACCAGTGAAAACAACTCTTCTGGGCTCCACGTGGTGGTAGGTGGGGAGGAAGGATGAGTTTTTCATTTCCAAAAAATAGTTCTTCAGAAGGATAAGCTAACCCTCAGTTACGGCATATAGTGAACAGAAAAAAATCTAAAAACTTTTAATAAGCATTCCAAAGTGCCACTTAGCACTATAATTCAAGTAGCAATTCAATTTTCCAAGTATAAATTCAGGATAAGACATCTAAAAAGGACTCAATTCAAAAGATGTATGAATTAAAAGGAAAGACAAGCATGTGTGATTCATTCTGTCAGCTCCATCAGTTTTATAAAAGCAGGTTCAAAGTACCCAAGGTCAATATTTCTCAGTTATAAAAGTGCAAGGAAACTGCATTCATGAAAATCAGCCATAACTTTGGAGCTGTAATGAGGCATCTTGCAAGAGGTAACAGCTTCTTTCAGAAATGAGTTTTCCCCAAGTCACAAAAGGTTAATAATAGCTGCAGAGATCTGAGCCTCAGAGTAGTCAGTGGTTTTGGTTTTTTTGGTTTGAATCTGGGTTCTCCAATAGTAAAACAAAACCTAGGGAAAAAACACCAAAGAAACCCAAAACCAACAAAGCAATCAAAACCAGCTTTTTTATGGCTATTTCCTCATCCAATTTATGTCCTCTAACCTTGCTCCATAGCAAGTTACCTTCCTTGGCCCTTTTCCATATACAGTCCACAGCAGTGATACATCTTGTAGCTTCTTTCTTAGCCCATACTGAAATTACAGAATTTTAGGGTAAACCCAAAATTTTTTATAAATTAATCTCTGGTCAATATTTATTATTTTCCTGAAGCACTTTTTTTGCTTTAAAATTATGGAGGTATCCAGATGTGAATTTGGAAATTGTATTTGAAACAAGATTAGCATGGTCCTGAGTTCCTGAATTTTCATTTGATTTATTTACTGAATGATGCAGCTGACTTCCCAATTCATAGTAGAGTTTCCATCTAATTATTTCTCAGATCTACATGAAAGCAGATTGCCCTAATATTTATTTCTCTCTAACACAATGCCAAAATTAGAAAATATTTGGTGCTCTGTATTGTTTTTATGACTGCTTCTTAACCCGTCATTTTTTTGCAGTGCTCTGTTTTGTTTTTATGACTGCTTCTTAACCCGTCATTTTTTTGCAGTGCTCTGTTTTGCTTACCTCTTAACTGATTGTCTTATGTAAAAGATGTATCATTAGCAAAATCCAAGTAATCTTCTGCTGTTGGATCACTCTGTTCTCACTGTATCTGTCCAGCTGCATCTTAAACATGTATACATTCTGTGCCAAATGCCATGTTGAGAGAACCTCTCGGACATCGATGCTAATGTTTTCTCTACCTCATCTGTGCAAGCTCTATCCTGATACAAAACTATAATGTCACATTTATTTTCTATTTGCTTATACCGTATTTCAAGAAAGAGGCCATCAAATGGTTACTTAAAATCTGTAGTGCATATTTTAAATATTTGTTGTTGTTTGATGCATTTTTTATATAGTCTTCTGTGGCTGAAAATGTGGTTGAAGACTGGTTAAGATCTACCCTGCTCTTGCTAAGCTTTGTCTTTGTTCACTTTAAAATGCTTTTGTAGCATACTTGGCTTATTAATTCAGTTGTTGAACTTTTGTTGGGTTGAGCTTCATAATTTATTTAGCCCTTAAAACTTAAGCATATTATAGGTTAATGTAGACAGTGTGATTTACTACCACCTCTTTCAACAGTTCTATCAATTTCCTAACTATTCATGTAAATCCCCTTGGATTTTTCTGTACTGCTTTTACTGATGTAATCTTCATTGATATTGCTTCACATGGAAGAGCTGTGGGCTTGTTGGAGCTTTTGAAAATGCTGATTTCCTTTTGTTGATAGAGCTTTGTATTCCCTTAGTTACCCATGCTGAAGAATTGCTTCTCTGGAAACTGTATTTTTTCGAGTTTGTGATACTGTCATAGACAAAGGGCTTGAAGATGTTAGTGTTGATGTCCTG
Source organism: Psilopsiagon aymara (assembly GCA_024733675.1). Lineage (NCBI taxonomy): Eukaryota > Metazoa > Chordata > Aves > Psittaciformes > Psittacidae > Psilopsiagon > Psilopsiagon aymara. The sequence continues at coordinate 5,362 of JANRGW010012145.1, forward strand.
TGACGAGTCAAGCCTTGCTACATGTGAAATCTTTACTTCAGTTTAAAAATGCTGCAGTGAATAATGCTACTCTTAGTCATTTGTGGTCAACTTTCTCTTTTACTTTTCAGAGGGTTTTTTTCTTACATTTCATCTGCTTTCTTATCACATATAGTTTGCTATCTTTGGTTCTCAGGATTAGGATTGTGGCATATCCAGATATTCATGGAAGATTTTTGCAGTGCATATGTGATACCTGATAGCTCTGTTGGGAAAATTCCAAGTTACTTCATGGATTTCTTCCTGAGGAAATATAATTTGTGAGCCCCTGTGCCAGAAACAATTCAGACATCTATGCATCATTCTAGTTTGGAAACTCATGCTCTATTTGTACATTTTTTCTGAGTTGTTTTCCAGGCCACTGAATCTGAAGTTCCTCATTATCCCACTTGCTCTAGGCTTATCTAAATAAGGTGGGGTTGAAGTTTATGTAAAAACAGGGAAAGCTAGTGCCTAGATTTTCTGTTTAATTCAGATTTGTTTTTTTTTTTCTTTTTGTCTGTTTGTTATTCTTTTTTTCCTTATCTAAAAAAAAAAGCTCACCATGGTTAGGTTTAGATACCATTACAGGAATGGAATGAGACACAGTCAGTCAGTAAATATTTCTTTAAATTAATTATCCTCTCATAATGTCTTTGAGAGTATAGGTTCATTTATCTATAGCATTTTTTAAATCTAACTGGAAAAATAGCATTTTTATAAGCATCAGATTCATATCACAATTCTATATGATAAGAGGTGACATGTCTAGTTAGGTATACCAGGTATCTGGGATTTGTTTTCTCACTGCATATTCCCACTCAATTAAATTGTATTTAAGTGTGCAAAAGAAACTTTAATCTACTTGATAGGCATAACTAATGCTGCCAATTCTTTAATTAAAATGTAATCTTTGATTTGAATTTAGAGGTAGATCTTACTTTCCTTCTAGCTTAGACGGAAAGTGAGACCTCTTAGGGATCTAGCTAGCTGTTATAAACAGATGTAAATAGCAGAGGTGATATGACCATAATCATGTTAATTTCAAATGTTTCATAACTTCCTTTTTTTTTCATCATTATAGTGTTCATATGAACTAGGGGTTAGTAGCACATTTTCATTTCTCTTTCTCTAGTGCCCAATTTGTATTTCATCTGCTGCTGGACATGACAAGAATATACTGCCATGTACTGAATAGAGAGTTAAACCAGAGCAAGTGAAGGTGCAATGAGGACCTTTGGAATACAGTTATGTTCACCATATGGTAAGAATTATTATTATGCAATTTACAAAGGTGTTGTTTTAAGTTCAAACATTTAGAAGGGCTTTCTTAAAAGTCTAGATGCTTTTAAACAATTCATCCAGTTCCCTAATCCCTGAAAGGCCTTTTTGACCATTAATCAACTCTTGCTGGCTTTTCTCTTCACATTTTTCTTCAGACTAATCCACAGAAACAAGCAAATAAGTTACACATTAAAATTTATGAGTACAAATTTTTCCTTCCCTCTAACTAATGTGTGTGATTTTCCCTGGAGAAATTCCCTCATGCATAAGAAATCAAAGCTTTTAAGCATGGAATAGTTCCACTGTCAGGAAGAAAAACAAAACCATCGCCATAGCCATCTTATTTTCAAATATTTTCTAATTTTGCACAGTATACTGTTCATATGAATTAGGGCTTAGTAGCCCATATAACCATAGTTACCTTCTGAAGGCTGCAGCTCTATAATGCAGTATGGCAAAAAAACAAAACTACGGGTTAAATGTTTTTTAATGCCACCAAGGAGATTTTGTAACAGTTTACTTTTAAAAGAAGCATCAAAAGGAATAAAACTTGCAAAGCAGCAAAGCTTTTAGCTCTTTTGATGTCCTGGCAACTGAAATCAACAACTGCAGAGCCTATGGACACTGAAGTTTCCAGCCTAGATGATGAACTGCATTCGCAGGAGACTATCAGTTTGTAGGGAATAGACAGACAAACCAGATGCATTACTTGAGAGGGCTGTCTCAGTTCAGATGAAAGTTTTCATCACTTCTGAATACTCAGCAGAACTGAAGGATAATTTGTTATTTTAGTCGAGTAACACTTTGAGGTCAGAATGGACCTTTTAAAAATCACAAAAATGTTAAACTTCTGCTTGATAAGTTGCAATGTTATTGCCACTGGAGTTCATGGTAGCATACTTACTAACACCACTTTTATATTGGAATGCTTTAAAAAAACAGATCTTTTGTGCAGAAGAGTAAGGGCAAATATATCTTGGCTTCCAAGATTATACCCAGTACAGTTATCTGTTACACTATAAATGCACTTTTTTTTTGCAAGGCAGAAAGCATAATTGTCTACTGCCAGTGGAGCTGATTGTTAGAAAATAGTTATTTTCTTGGGTCATGTCAAAATGGAGCCTTGATTAGTTCTATATTAAGCCAAATTACTTCATTGCATCAAACTTTTGAGCCAAGCGGGCCTTAGTTTTAACATAATCTATGTAAGGATGTTTCCTATATATAGCTAATGTGACTTTCCAGTTGTAGAGTGGAAGGACCTGCAGAGGAAGAACTAGCCCCTGGTTGCTGAAATTTCATCTGGTACCTACCCAGCATTCTAAATATGGAAATTTGGGTGTAGGCTTCTAGCAGTAAAAGGCTTCACAAAACAGACAGCAGTGGACTGACAGTCTCTTTGCAATCAACTTATTCAGTGCAAATGTACCTTACTTTTGCTCAGATAGTTTTATTCTTCTAAAAGGCAGAACAAGGGGGCCTACATTTTATTTGAGTGACCTGGAAAGCAGATTTATTCAGATTGCATGTTAAAGAAAATGAAATAATTTTAAAATAGCATCATAACCTAGTAACAGACTAGGTTAGAGTCAGACCTGCAAGAAACTGGCAAACAGTTTTATTCTGCACAGAAGGAAAGCGAAAAAGTTCACTTTTTCCCAGTTGTACAAAAATACCATAAAAATACAATATTAGAATATATTAAAAAGTTTGTACTTTCTCATTTTGTTTTTCAAGACAGCTTACCTGCGGTACCTGACTTGTGTGAAGTAGGGGGGATTTTAAGGCTGGGGTTTCAGATGAGTTACACAGATGTTTACTTAGCAGCCAGACACCAAAGTAGAATTTAGAAGGGAAATGCAATTATTTATAATACACCACTCCACTAAATCTTAAAGCTACAGAATTCAGCATGAGACTCCTCCTTCGATTCTGGCTTCTCAGGTCCAATTTTTCAATTTCAAGGTAAATTTGATTTTTCATTGCAGTATTCCCCATGTTCCACAATGTTCAGAAGAGAGATTGCTGTGCTTCAGACATGAGTGCTGCATGAGTACACCTACATCAAATTGTACTTGTCCTGTGGACATGTTGAAAAAATGTGGAGGACATGAAAGCCTGCCTTGACTTACTTCCTTAGCTTTCATCCAGAAAGAGTTTTGATGGACCTGAGAGTCAACATAGCTTTTTTGGGGGAAAAAAAACCACAGCTTTTTTTTGGTGAAAAAATAACTTTCAGGGAAAAAGAGGGATTGGTTTTTAAATAACTCAATGGCACTTTGGAGCAGGTTGGGAATAAGTAGAACTTTCACATCAAAACAGAAAAGGAAAAGGTATGGATAGCCGAAGAGTTAAATAGATCTATTTGACATAGCTACATTCTCAATTTAACAAGAGACACAATTAGGAGTTTAAGAAAAAGAAAAACATTAATACTTTAATTTTCTTTCAGTCTTTCCAGATCTACTTTAAGAATTGAAGAAGTTTAATAGAGGCACCAGGATTTTGGATGCCTAGTCTAAGCCAAAATTAACAGCCAAAAGTTTGATACCTAACACACCACAAGTATTGGGAAAAAAAACTATTTTTCACCTGAATTGGTGCTACTTGTCTCACAGTTTAGGGGAAGAATTGGGGGGTGCTATTTTGTTTTGTTTGTTTGTTTGAAAATTTAAATATGAAAATTGCCAATCCCTGTGGGAATAGATACTCATAATAGCAGCTTTTTGTCTTTCTCTTGATAAGCTAAATCAAAGTATCTGATTATAACCTTTCCCTTAGTACTTCATGTATTGCCTCTTTGGGAGCACAATAGATGTAATTTCGCTCTCTCAGACTAAATGATTTTCATGGTAATTTCATTGCCATTATCCACCCCATACTGGCTGGTTTTGTATATAGATGTGTCTGACCCACGGCTTCTAACTAGTAGTCTGAAAAAAAGTAGCTGAAATAAAAAGGTGGAAGTAATAGCAGAGATAATAGCATCAAGTAGAGACAAAAAAGACACAACTTGGACACAACAAATTTGTTGAATAGAAGCAGAGTTAGAGGAGGATTATGAGAGCATATCTGATTATTCTTCATCGAAAGTAATTCTTGTAAACATATAATATTAATTAACCCCTGCCAGATTATTCTGTGCATCAAATTTCATTTCCATAAAAGACTGATGTATCTCAGGTGTCTCTGTGGAAGATAAGATATTTAATGCGATTTACTTTGCCTCTACTATTCAAGTATTACAGCTTTGGAACAAAGCAATGCAACATATTTATGAGAGCAAACCCTTTTATTGACTGGATGCCAGTAGAAACTAGTAGAAATCACTAATCCAGTTGAAGAAATCTGATTATAGTCACATAAGAATGCTCACTGTTACTGCTTGGACATATCCAACAGAACATCTCTTCTAGTAAAAATGTTTTCTGCTTCTAAAACATAAAGATGATGAAATAGAGTTCTATAAACAGCAGTATGGAAGTGTATGATGAGATACTACGCGGAGGTAACAAAACTGATTTTATTCTTTATGTTATTCAACTATGATGCAAGATAGAGAAATAATCTCTTGAGGAGCCTGATTACAGAGGAATTCAAAACTCAAGATCCCTATACAATGCACAGACAAAGCTACCCCTGATCCCCAATAGAGTGAAGTATCACAGCTTCTTTGGTAGTCACAGCCAGCATTTGTCTCCTGCAGTTAACCATTTGTATCTGTTCATTCCTTGCTTTCTGATAAGACTTATCTCATGATGAGACTGGCATAGTGGAATCAATTTTCTGTCTAGAAACTGGACACCTGTGTTAGCTGTCTCCCTTCACTTGGCTGAAACAGAAATTTGAACCGATGGCACCCACCTTATGGATAAACACTGACAAATTTGGTTCTATCTCACTGCTGGTCAGAGTGGACTTCAGAATGTGCTGGCCAGAAAGTACTTGAAAACCACAGAGGGTGAAGACATATATGTGGGACAGAAAACAAAGGACCCTAGTTTCTGCTTCACTTTGAGTTAAAAAGCAGTGATCTTACCATTTTTGGTGAGACCGGGACTTTTTCTTCTGACATTGTAGGAGCTTTTCAAGCTGTTTAAAAACATCTTGTATGTTACATATTTCTTGTTGTTACTCATATTTTAAATTTCATTTCAGTATATCTGTTTGACACTTTCAGAATTACATTGATGGGGCAGGTAAACAGAAGATTTGAAGTTGTTTCAATGAAGAAAAAAACCTACTGTTACAGGACATATAGTTCATTGTATCTAATCAGATAATACAAAGTTTTAACGTATTTCGATGCATATAAGACATTCTTTGAATGTCATTCATGCAATGTTTGGCTCCTTTTTGAAACACGTTGTCAGAAAGACTGTCAGATCTGAAACTCCAAAAATGCACTAGAATTCAATTTTATATTACTTCGTACCAATTCAATAAACAAGTTCTCCCTTACTATAGAGTAACACCTTACAGTCATGGTAGAAAATGTACCACAAACACATTCATTATTTTTCCTGTTTGGGCTTGGTAGCTGCAGCATGAGCCATAGCCATCAATTCTTCTTCTGAGGACTTTGCGGATGGCAGTTCTTGAGCCCACTCTCATGGCCTGGGAGAACATCTAGGTGAAGCTCAAAGTTGCCATGAAGTGTAGCAGAGCCCTCATTGTCTCTGTGTGACAGAAGATGGGCTGTCACTGTCTAATCTATAGATGGGACTGTTGTCATGGAAACAAAACTAAATGGAAATACTAAAAATAAAGCCAGACAAACAAGCTTGATTGATAGTTTTCTAGGCAGAAAACCGAAATGAGGGAGTGCCATGAATATACTTGGATTTTAGACAGGCAATTGATAAGAAGGCATATGATAGTCTACGGAGAAAATTAAATCAGTTTGGCTTAGACAACAATATAATCAAATGCTAGCTTGTGAGCTCCTGACAATGGAAAATTATAAATAATTCATTAAGGAGAGAGAAATTAGCTGGTGATGTCCCTCAAGAATCAGTATTGGGCTACCTGTTTGAAGTTTGGATAAATGTATCTACAAAATTCTATCAAGAACAGTAAATTATTCAAGATATGCATAGAAGAGAGAACCATTTGGACTGCTTCGTTAAATTAGAAAATAACTGATATGCATGCCTGTACTAATTGCTGTGAGGTGTGTGAGGTGTGTGTGTGCTTATGAAAATACATGACCAAATTTTCCAGCCTTCACAACCCAAACACTTTGGGTTTTTATCTGTCAGTGGAAGGATTTTGCAGATAAGGCTGATTTTACCTGTCTCCTTCCAGCAGAATTAGGGTAACAGCTCTAAGAACTGGACCTTAGTTTTATTGGATGGAGAATCAAAAAATCCTTCTCTCCCAATTTTCTCACATTCAGACCTACATTTCACAGTATTTTCTTTAACATCAACCACATCAACTACCAGAATAACAGATAGCCCAGTGCTGTAGGTCCCTGAGTTAGAGTCCAGCCATGCACTGAATAATGCGCAAAATCCTCCATTATCATATAGTTCAATACATAGTAGCAACTTTATTCAGCTGTGGTTATATGCATAATTAAATTGACTCCTCTTAGTAAGGTATATGATAGAAAAAGGTAGTTAATCTCTTTAACCTTCTTCAAAACAAGAATATTTTTACTCTCTAATCTCCCATGCTGACATCTGAACTGCAAAAAGAACAGTGCTAATAAGATAAACGGACTACATGGAAGCATTTGAGATGGCTGTAGTCACCCAAACTCTGACTTCGCTATTAATCATTTAAGTCATCCAGCTTCTGCAAACATCAACTTAAAATAAACCCCAGCAGCTAAACTCATAACTATATCAACAGTCAGCTTGTTTACATTTGGAAATGTGGTGAAATAGCCAGAATAACTGTTTCATTTTAAGTCTTCAAATGGCCACTATTTTCTGAGGCACCTATTTCATTTAATTTCTGACAAGAAACAACCTCTGAGTCATCAAAACTATTTCCCCTGTCACTGGGAGGGTTTTTCAGATAACTAATTTTATTTTTGACCTCTTCCTCGCAGTCTGCTGATTTATCTATTATTCAAGTAACTACATTTTTCTCTGGCCTTGAATTATTTAAGCTGTTGTGCATTCAAACAGACTCCCAGCTCTCCAGTGAGATTCTGTTATGAGCAGATATTTGTGTCTAATCACATGCATTAGTGAATGTAAAGATTTAATCTAACATGGTCTTCATTGGATGAAAAACCCCATCAGTACTATTTATAGAATACTTAGAGCTTTCACTTTATGTTTTACATACTAATAACTATTTTTGCTAAGGAGCTGTTCAGCTAACAGGCAGGGTACTCAACAAAACAACCACACGCTAGCTGTATAATATACACAGTTTATTACACAAGCACACTAAAGCGAATAGGCACACTAAAGCAAACAAGCACATTAACATAAATCAGGTATATATTTATCTATATGTATAGTAAATAAGAACAATAACACAAAACGTATGTACATGTATAGCACAGAGGAAAATTAGCAGTGCATTCAAGCATTGTTGCATAGAGAGAACAGAGATTAAGAAGAAATACATCTCCATTTACCATCGAATCATCATCCACGCCCACACTTCAAGCTGGGAAGCCCCGTTGCAGCTGATGCCAGGAGTCTAAGGTAATTGGGAAAATTCCTTTGCAGTGCATCCACCATAGGTGAGGCTTCAGATTCAGCTACAAGAGGGTCCTGCTTTTATACCCTTAGAAAAACAACCAGCAGAAAGATCTGTAATTGTTTACTAGTGTGGCATGCAGTCTCTTATGATCTTCCTGTTGTCTGTGCCAACAGCATTGGCCAGGTGCCCCAGCACAGACAAGTATGAAGGTCACAGAACAGCTGCTATTTTATGTTTTCCTGCATTTTTCTGGCAAATACAATTAACATAAACATATATACTTTACCAAATGCACTTTTACAAAAACATACTTGGATATGTCTCTCAGGTCCCCATCCATTACAAAAGCCAATCTGGCTGTGCTAAGTGCATATTCTCTCAAATATTAATCTGTAGAACCTCCCCCTGAAGACAATTTGATTTAAAAAACACCACCTTAATCTGAGTATTATTGTGTTATTATCCTAATACTCAATAATGTATTTCTTGTAGATAATTTAAATATGACTCAATACCCAAGAATAACTGATTCCCCTGGAAGCAAATAAATTAAGCAACCGAAAGGCTAAAATAAAATCTACTTTTTTCAAATTAAAGCAGCAGCAACAGGTTTAGAAAGATTTCAATTCGAGACTATTATGCAATTGTAAATGCAGTCAAAATTAGCTTAGAAGAACTCTTCAGAAAGTTAAACTCTTCTAAAGCAGACAGTACAGAAAGTACTGACAGCACCTTGTCAAAGTCTCAATCACCTGGAAAGCATACTTGGGAAACCTGTTTTCACTACATTTAAGAGATAACACTTACTGCAAAATACATGAGGGTGGTTTGGGACTACAGCTACATAGAGTGTTGTGGTAAAGTTTCTATGGTGAGAGAGAGAGAGGCATCTGGGCAGAGTTGAGGTGGTTATATTCAAAGTTATAATGCAGAGAGCCCATTCCAGAAACTACAAACCCCAGAAGTAGTTTTATACTCAAAAGGCAGGTTTCAGCCCCTTTGTACGTCTTTAAAAGACTGGCAGCCTCCATCTCTGCCTGAACCACTCAGTGAGGAGATTGCTCAGGATATCATTCAAATAATGATTTTTGGTACACTATTTGCAATCCTGTTTTTCACAGACTGGATGTGTTCACTGATAGAAAGTCCTCATCTTTTCACTTGAAATCACTGATGGGGCACTATTCAGAACCCCTTTCAACCCCCCAAAAATCCCACTTGTGCCATTGATGAGTGGCTTTGCTGATGTCTCCATGAGGTTGCAGTGGATTATGGCCACAAGCATACTGTTTACTCAGAGACCCTATTTTCAGCTTTTTTTGTACACTCCATACATCTTCATGTCAGATATATTTTGGCATAAAAGTAAAATTTTAAAAAGATATCAATAGTGATGCACGTTTGGATACTGAGTAAAAAGATGTGTTAGAAGAAAGGATTTATGGATTGTACTTAAATGCTAGTATTTCACAAAAATAAAAGAGGAATTTTAGGGACTTCCAGTAACACAGATCATTTCAGAAGTATTTGTTTGACAAAGGGTTTCAAATTATAAATGAAGTTATAAATGGAGTTACTGCCTCGGTGGCTGAATAAATTAATACAAATTGTTTATGAATCCTCTGATATCAGACACGTGCATCCATAGGATTGTACCAAACATTCTACACTGTGATACATAATGCTGTTCTTAAGTAATTGAACTTGTGATATCATTTTCTCCTAATCATTGGAAAAAAAAGGCTTTCTGAGCCTGAGATAATATAGTGATCCATCTTCCAACTTAAAAACTTTCACTAAATGCTGTCTGCAATGACAGTTGTGTAGCAGCCTCAACTCACAGTTTTCAAGATTCAACTTTGTATAAAACATCACTGGAAGACCTCAGAATACACAATGCTTTTTTTAAAAATTGATCAAAATTTAAGCTAGGCATGGATTTTTGTGGTATTTATTGTACTGGAAAGATGCTCCAGACCACACAGCTTTGATGGGCAAAACTCATCCTGCCTTCCAGCCTACCTGTAGTCACAGACAGTCTGGATCCCTTATCTGCACTGTCAGTTAGATTAATTAGTACTAACAGCACTTTGGTTTTTTCTCAGCTCTCACATATTTCCAAACCCATGATATTCTTTCTCACTCATTGCTTCACTTAAAGAAGATGAATCTTTCAGACTTTTTTCTCCCTGTTAGTTGCTTGCATTTTACTCATGGAGAATAGAACATAGGTGATTAAATTTGCATGCAATATTCCATCAGGGTCCTAGCTGTGCCTTGTACAAGGTCATTAAAAGTACTCTTTCTCTGAAGAAAGTGCCCAGCGTAAGGCAGTCCTGCTACTGTCATTCATTCCTGATGGATGCGTGCAACAATGGGTCAAGGTCATTCTGTCATCAACTAATTTAGCCAGATTTCTTTTTATGTTAGTGCAAAGGGGAGATAAACAGCACCAGTCAGTGAACTAGTTTGTATTACCCATATTTTCTATGTGTGTGCAGCGCACATTCCCATTGCTTCAGCTCTGCTCCATAGTTTGCGACTTTAACACTGAAAAAAAACAGTTTATAAACCTGGGCACCACAGTGGTGACTGCTGCCAACCAACACAGAACTCTGAAGCAGACTAATGGGGAAAACTGAGAACAAAAGAGTGAAACAAGGAATGATATTTATAGCAAAAGTCACAATGTGCAATTTATTGTAGTGGTTTAACCTCACACATTATTGCATGTAATAACATAATGTATTTATAATCCCACAAAAGCATATTAATGTAAATGAACTGTAAGACCTGAACAAAAAAAAAAAAATACTGTCAAATATTAGCATTCCAAATCCACAGATCTGGATTCAAAGGTGTTCAAATATTTGTCTTAGAAATACAAGCAATTAAGTGTTATATAATAGTGTTCTTAAATATTTCAGTGGAAAGTGCTATTGTAACGCAGAAAAATAATCTGTTCCTTTGTAATTAGGAAAACATTTAGAAATTAGCTTCCCTTATATCATGAGCAGTCATGAGCCTAAAAATAGATGTATTTTGGCTTTTTGAGCAAATGATGCCTTCATTTCAGAACACAAAGTGATGTAAGTCAGTCTAGTTCTCCTGCACTTGTATGGTACTCTGAGATACGTGCATCCAGCACGACAGAAAAAGGTTTAAATTTAAGAGGCAATATTATTTTCATTTCAAAAACCTTTAAAGTTTTTGTATCCTGATTAATCCATTTTAGGAGAAAATCGAAAACCCTGGGTCTTAACACTGCCTGAAAACTCTCTTACCAGTATCCAAGTTACTAGCAGTAATACAACTAGAGAGTTCACTGTTGAACTAAAGAAAAACAAGTATTTCTATTTTAAGAGACACATGAACCATACTGGAATTAAAATACACTGGAAATGTAACCCCTGAAGTGGCAGCAGTCATGAAGTATTTTTCTGAGGTTTCAATGAATCTGTGCATTGAAGTAAATTTCCTGTTACAGCAATTCTTCCAAGCCTAAACTCCAGTTTCCACACACAGTTTTTGGATTAGGATAGCAGGTGACAGTCGACACCTGAAATAGAACTTCAAACCCAAAAACTCTTTCAAGTCCCCTGCCAAGTAGGCATACAGCCAAATACACATTATTTTTAGCAGATAAGAACTAAAATAACTCTAAGTTTTCCCCAGTTGAAGTGTAGCTATAGTTTAGCTCTGAATTTATCATTCTTCCTGCAATACAAAAAGAATGGTTTTCTTTAGCGCCTGGATCAAACTGAAACAAAAAGGCTTAATCATCTTGCAGCAATGAAGATGGCAGTGATATGCAATGCTAGTGCTGTGTGTTAAAAATCAGACAAAACAATCAATATCTCCCACTACAGGAAACTCAGGATTAGTGGTAGGATATTCCTTTGAATCAGGAGCAGCAATTGCTGTAAAACTCAATTTCAATTTATTAATTATTATGCTAAAAATAGATAATCCTTATTCCTAATCTGTGCTGCCTTTTTCAAGCTGAACTCCTTACTTTTTCCCACTGGAAAAATTTTCCTCATTGCTTGTGACATGTAAGTTCCACAAAAGTAATATACAGGCAACAATTTGCCATTACCTTTTTACCTGATATATCTGTAATACCATCCAGCACACCCTTTGCACGTGTTTTTTTTAACAAGGAATAGTTAAGCAATAGCACATTTTGCAGCTTTTGCTTTCTGAGCCATTGCCCTAAAGACAGAGATGGGAGATACCAGAAAGAAGGAGGGTGGAAACTAAAAAAGCGAGGAGAACTTTCACAGAAACACGGTCACTCATGCGCTGTATGTGAACTATGGCATTAAGTGAAGGAATCAGATTTTGTCTTACATATTATATTTCATCAGGAAGCATCACACTCTAAGTATGGCCTTAAAAAAAACAGTTTATTAAGCCATCACAACAGAGCAGCTGAGGCACTGCAGGGAGAAGCAAAAAGAAAGTTCTGCTAAGGACCCAGAGGGGCTCTGGCTCCTGCTGTCATTCGCCTCCAGGAAGAGTATCTCCATGCTCTGCAGGATGATTCAGGATGCGGTATTTGCTGCAGTCACATTTTGCAGGCATGGAGACTGAGTTTCAAAAAAAAATGAAGAATCTTCTCACAAACTAAACCCATTCCTCAAAACCTTCCTTATGCCTGCATCAGCTCCTCACTTCCCCAAATACCTGTTCATTTATTCCAAAAGAAAACTGACAAATTCTGGTATGCTCTTCCATGTATGCTCAACTCATCATCTTTAGCTCTCTTTCCTGCGTTTCTCCCCAGTCTCTAATTACTGACCTCAGTAAGTAAACCCTCCTACCTCTCTAAAAGTTTCTTCTGTATGTTTTGAAGTGAGTCCTTGTCTTTTTCCATCCCTGTCTGTGGATCTCCTACAGCTCTGTCTTTTCTGTGTACATCTTTTCTAATTAAATGTCATCTACAAACATGAATTCCCCCTTTACTTCTATGCCTTACTTCTACCTCTGTACTCTGTCTGTGTGGACAGGATTCATACATCTGAATGTAGGTATTTATTTCTGAACCACCCATTGTAGGCTTACTCTGTAGTCTGAAAATCAAGACAATAATATTTGAAGAACTGTAAGGTGCAATTAATCCAACTGCTAAAGAACTACTCTAAAATAACGCACCTGAATCTAACTGTGCCTCTTTTGTAGCTATATAGAGTTAGGTGGGATAAATCCTACTTTTTTGTCCAAACTAAAATCCTAGTCTGTCTCTAACACTTCTTTGCAGACATTTAGGGTCAACTTAGCTAATATAAAACTGATAATCTCCATAGTATTTTTCTGCTCATTTCGTGTGGACAGAACTGCCAAGCATCTGAACACACAGGATTGCTGACCTTCATGTTCATGAAGACCTCACAGAGTCTTACAGCGTCTTTCTGCTTGACATCTCTAAAATAGACTGTTTCTGATTCATTCACTCAGCTTAGACTTTTACTCAGGATCTCATATCATGCATGTAACGTGTCTTCTTCAGCCTGAGCAAATCCCATGCCTTCCCAATATATCCAGAAGACTTTTGCAGTGATAATTTTCCAAGTCTGTTACTTTATCCCTGCCATTAGTCTATTTCTCTCTCTGAGGTTTCTCCTCTACTTCATATCAAAGAAAGGCTTTAGAGCACCTTCCCAGCCAGAAACATTTTTTCTCCTGATTTAGCTCTGAAGCCAGCTTCAGGCTTTGTTCAGAGCATGTGTCTAATTTGTACCTGGCCAGATTTTCAAAAAGGAGCTTTAGCCTTTCTTTCCAGACCCTGCTAATGTTTGAGAGCAACCTATTACAAATATGTGCAAAACTTCCCAGTCTGTCTTGAAATTTTTCCCTAAACTTTCCTTTTCCACAGTGCTTCAACAGCCCTTTTCCTAGTTTGGTAATTTCCCAGGACAACTGTCCTCTCTCCTCTTGACAAGCACTTATGTGACTCTTAGTAATCTACTGCCTCATCTTGCACATTAGACTCCAAGTTCTCAGAGCTTTAACCGTGGTTTTGTTCTATTTTCTTTTCAGCTCCTAAAGCACCCCAGTCCCACGCATGTGTTCAAGTAGAACTTATTAGCTCATCTAGCTCAGCAAATGTGTCAGATATCAGAAGATTATTACTAGAAAATTCCCATAGATGTGAGGATTTTGAACAACATGTTCATGAAGTATCTACATTATGCCAGAAATGATTTATTTCACTTCTTTTCCCAGCAGAAAATACAACCGTCAATTTATAACACAGTTATAGAAGTATAAAGGATTTGTCCTAAGGCAATAGGCATTAAGAAAAAGGAGTTTTAGGTGTTCATGTAACTGTCAGGTAGAGAGGAAGGAAAAGAAACTGCACAATTATTTAATTATTTTCACTTTGATTTATTCTGCACTTTTATTAGCCAATTCCAATGACAAGAAGGCACTGAGAATGTTCTCCAGCTAGCTTGGAGGTATAGGGATAGTTTTGCAGGTGGATTTTCTGATTTTCCCTGTGGAAATAAAGCTTTTAGTGCACAGTGCACTGAAGCAAAACAAAGACAGTGACAGATGCTCTTAAAATGTTTCTTAAGTGGTCAAATGGCCTTTGTAACGCAATAAAGACAGAGTTATTTATCAGAGGCTGTGCAAAAGCCATCATTCAACCTCACCTCGGGGACTTGGAGTCCCACTTTCCTCTTCTGTTGTAAGGCAGCAATTACTTCTGAAAAATATAAGGTCCTCTTAATGAGACCATTAAGGTGCTACATAAGTGGTTAACGATAATTGCTGAAAAGGCTAGTAAAATGTGCCAATTAAAGGTGAACCAAGTGACGTAAAAAATTCAACTATCTACTGCTTATCTAGCTCCAATTATTCAAAGCACTGGTTCAAATACTGAAAGAAAGAAAATTAGTAGGAAACTAAAAGGAAGTATCTGTTGTACTGGCACAGGGGAGACACACTGCTTTGTTCTCTCCTCTGTCTTCTTCAAAAGTACTGTACCTCCTTAACTCTGGTGTATTTCTTCTCCTGTGATGCTTGGAAAGACCTGATGACCAAGTAGACTGTATTTCTTAATAATTTCTCTTTCCTTCGTTTCTGCAACATGTCTATACAGGTACAACGATGCTTTCAATCTCATTACTTCCACTTTATTATAAGACTTATTCAAAACACAGTGAATTCAAAACAAAGAAGCATCCCGTTGTCCTCCACAAATAAAACACAGATGATAAACTGAAGTTGTTGTAAGATGAAGGCTGCTATATAGAAGAAATTAAATGAAATTCCTCTTAAAAGAAATCTAATCATATTAAGGCTGCAAATGTAAGGCAGGAAAATGTAGAACTAAAATAACCATATGCGTGCCTGGGAGGGAAATAACAAAGAGAAAATATCTACCCTTTTAAAAATGTTTAACTAATTTAGAGGCAAGAATAATAAAATGCTTTAGCCATGAGAACAAGGTCATTGCATGAAAAGAAGGACAATACTATTTAAAGAGGGAAATCAATTGCAACAGTTTGAAATGGAAGGCCACCTTTTGAATCAAGTAGCTCAGAAAAAAAGGGTGAGACATAATTCTACTTTTTTAAAAAGTAGTGTAATTGCTATCCTGCACTTTTTTCTTACCATGCTTTTTGTTGTTCTTGTTGTTCATGTACATGTACTGAAATCTAACTAAATTCCCTGGATGCTAAGAGCCAGTTTGAATCAGCAGACTTCAGTCCAGTTCTGAGCTAAGCTGCTGTCGTGGTTTAAGCCATAAATCAGCCACGCAGTTTGTTCACCCACTTCCCCCTTTTTCTTCCCTCTGCTCCTGGA
>JANRGW010012146.1:0-36594 GCA_024733675.1 Psilopsiagon aymara
CTCCAGGAGCAGAGGGAAGTAAAAGGGGGAAGTGAGTGAACAAACTGCGTGGCTGATTTATGGCTTAAACCACGACAGCCAGCTTTCAGTAGAAGATATTCCTTTAAAACACTCCTGGTCTGTGTCATCATTACGTTGATTAACATCCCATTTATACAAAAAAGTTGCATTAAAATCAACAAAATTGCTTCTGTGAGTAAAGAACACAGCAAGAGGAGTGAAAGGGGACAGCAAGCCAACCTTAGCAAGTTATTCACAAAATCCTCATTTGAGCTGAGAAACCAACAAAAATAACAGAGCAAGAAAAATTTTCACTGTCTGAAATAAAATCAAGTGAGAGAAATATGTAAGTGGGTCATAAAAACGCTGTGATTGAATCCTTTGATTTTGCAATAAAGTCCTTCTATAGTTCCAGTGATCCAAGGCTACCAAGAAACAAAGCTGCAGGAATTTTTCTACACTACCTAGCAGAGCTGGAGAAAGCCACTCAGCATTGCCTAAACCTGGAAAAAGTGTCGCTTTTTTAGCCTAACAGGCCTAATACGTGATATCACCTCTGCCTACCTATGATTTTATGCATGAAGATCAAAATAAGCATTTTCATAAAACACATTCCATGAAGACACAGGCCTTTTTATCTTACAATGACTCCTAAAATTAACAAGTAGTTCTTCACCACTGAGCCTATCAAAAAGTCATGGAGGTAATGGAAGTTGCAATGGAGCAGGATAACTCAGCAGGAGAAAAAGAGATCAGAGCAAAAAGTCCAGAAGAAACCAGCATCCAGGCACCACTGCTGACAAGCGCTACTCCATGCTCGCAACAAACTCATCTCTGCTCCACCCTCCTCTATCCCTGCTGCCTTTCTTGCTGTATGCAGAACACAGAAATAGGGGAAGTATTTTGGAAACCAGAAATTGTTCAGTATCTTATGACATCAGGAAACAGGCTTGGATTTCTTTTTCTCCTATTTTTGCCTCTATTTCTAATTAAAAGATGTAAGTAAATAAAACTGCCTTGCTCAAAACTTTCCTCAAACATTAAAACACAGGTTCTTCTAGCATATGTCCACAACGCAAATTCATTATTTCTGATAAAATTCATCTTCCATGCCACCAGCAAGCTTAACTGCACTAGTACGTTTGCATGAAAGACTATATGTTGTTAAGAGAGTCTCAAACTACAAATCAAGTGAATGAATTTAACACGTCCAGGCAGGTTTAACTCCAAAAGTACTATTCAGGAATACAGGTTACACTGATCTCGATCAACCAATTTTGTTGGCTGATCTCAATCAACCAAACCAAGTTTGTTCTGAATAATTACTTTAATGTAGCTTAGTCATTTCGAAGTAAACATTAGAGTGCAATGGATAATCATAAATAAGTTACTCAGTCCTGCTTTCTTTTTGCTTTAATTTTGTATTTTAATTCTCCTGAGTGGGGGAATTTTACTGTAATAATTTAATCTGCACATCATTTTCATTCAAAAATGACTTCTTTTTTCCCTAGGGCTGTCACAGCAGCATGCCTTTAAGGGAGCAATCTAGCACAAAGCATTCAGGACTTTTTCCAGCTGCACCACCTGGGGAAGAGCATGTATGTCAGCTTGCCAATGATGTTGCTGGCTGTGCATCTGGCAGCTGTCTAGGTGATCGCATGATACCAAACTTACCCAAATCAAGTTGCCTGCAGCCGATTATTTATTAGCTTTCTTCTACCAAGTTTAATAAACAACTTGTTAGGGACAGACAAGAAGGAAAACAGCAAAGTCATATACCTGCGCTGTCTCAGAACTGAAGGATTGTCTCTGGAGTGTTTTCTGGTGGTTTGGCTTGATCTGATTCGGTCCCTGCCATCCTTTTTGTTTTCTTTCCTAATTCTTGTAATGGGAGGTAATGCATTGCAAAATTCTACTGTTACCACTCATATTATTGGTAAGTGAGTTTCAAAGCTAAACAAAATCTTCACTAGTCCCCAAAGCTCAGCAATAATGTTATTAGGACAGACAGATCAAACTTCACTCACATAATGAGCAGAATTACAGCACACCTGGCAGTGCAATAGCATTTCTAGAACAAGGCCTTTTATTCCCACAGCTGAACCAACCAGCTTGGGCTAGGATTCTTTTCCCCCATTTAAAAAAGATGTATGACAGACTACATGCTCTCTAAGTATGGGATGGAGATATAAGAAGATCTATGAATACAGCATCTGAAAAGCTCTAAGTTGCCTAGAAATTTCTTGCAACCTGTATTTATTACTGAAGATATTACTCTGATAGAGTTGAGGGAAGATGGGACTTTTTCTTTTTTCTAATTTAGGTAGATGCAGGGCATGCATTGTTTTCCTTACAAACTACGTATCAATGAGCACTGTTCCTGGTTTACTCCAATTCTGCAACAGTTCACTGAGCTCAGAAAGAAACTTAGACAAGAAACACAGACATTTTGAGCAGACGCACCACAGCATTTGGCTGAACAGATCTGTTACTGGACACAGAGAACAGCACTGCTTTGGGGTGCATCTGCCAGGATCATCTCCTCTAAAGAACTCACCAGAGATGACTGAAAGGCTTGAAACAAGAAAAAGCCAGTTCTGAAAGAATATAAAACAGGATAAATGAAATGACAGAACTGAGAACAACGAGGGAAGGAGGAATAAAAATGAAAAAGCTTATCTACAACTTTCCCTCTTGCCAGAGGATCCCCTGCAGGGCTGTGCTTGATTCCAGGCTTTGTTTCCATCATCTGCTCTCAGGAGACCTTGCATGCCTTTATGTGAGCTAGAGTCCCCCCTTCCCTCCTGCCTGGCTGCTTCTGCTGTTCATAGGTACTGTCTACAACCCCAGGCACTGCCTGGAACAGATATCAACGGTCTTATCGATACAAAAGCTCTTCCCACATGCTATTGCTAGCACAGCCCTGTCTGAATATTCTGCATATCACAACAAGAAGAAAGGAAGGGGAGAATACAAGAATAGTTTTCTGGTATTCTAATTTGGCTCAAACACAAATATGTTTAGACCTGATTAAGTTACTAGTGTTCCATCATGTCTTTAAAGACAACAATAAAACTATCACTCAAATGGAAGGGTTTTTGGAAACATAATCTATTCATACTGCAGACCAGTACGAACAGCTCCACGACATCTTCTGCTCGAAAAGGAGAAGGTGCTATCTTAACTGTAACACAGCATGCATTTGTTTCTATTTTGAATTCTCTCCAATAGGCTCTCCTGGGACTCACTCAGCATCTTAAAGTAGGATCTGTATCCAGCGGAAGAACCTGAGTGGACAGACCATCTTGCTGGCCTGACACCAAATGTTATATATGTCTAGATGGACAAGATGCTGAACCTGCACTAAAAGAAAGTATTTTTGGATGGTATGTTAGGGTTGAAAGATTTACGAGCTTTCTGCAATGCTGCCAAGAAAAGTGCAACTCACTCTCTTTTGGCATACAAAGGAAATAATCTTTACTATTGCATGTCGTAAGAAGAAATGTATATGTTGATTTTACTTAGAAATTTATTTTATTTGTTCCTCTACACAGCAATATGCCAGGATTTAACTGCAATGACTAGAAGCATCTGCTGAAGAAAACACTTCTGAGATGCCTAGGATTCAAAAGTTTGGGAACTGCCTTACAATTTAACTCTATCATCACTTGTCTCTGTCAGATTTCCAAGTGCTGTTACATGCAAACAGGTCAGCCACCCATTCTCCAAAAGAGGAAGAGGAGCATGGATGTAGAAGGCTTATTTGAGAAATAGCAAAGGACATGAGACAAATCATACCTCAGCCCTCCCCTAAGTCTGACACATTGAGATCACCTGAAAATAAACCTGAACAAAGTAGGGCTGAAATAGGGAATTATTTCAGTAACTTGACATTGTATCCTCACCAATAAGAAAGGGATGAAATAAACAGATACGCATTCTCCCTGCCATGTCTTCCTATTTTCCTGATCATTTTCTTTTTTTTTTTTTTATGGGGTGGGGTGGGGTGTGTGGGAGATTCCATGTATTTTTATTTCCCCCAGAATAACCATAGCAGCAGCTGAAGATTAATACAGACCAAAGCGGAGCTGAGAGCTCTGCAGGGAAAAGGTTTAAGATGCAAAAGTTTGTGGAAAGTCTGTGGATTGTAGCTTGCAGCCAAATCCAAAAAGCAGCAAAAGCAGTCCACTGTGACACACAGAGACCTGAAGAGAAAGGTAAAAGCATAAACAGTTGATCGATTTGTGTAAGGGAATAACGGTAAGAAACATCCCAAAGACTGCCAAACTAAGGTCCATAGGAGCTTCAGTAAAATATTTAGTGCTCTAATGAAGTTGACAGCAATGAAACACAATTATTAAAGTGATAGCCCTTTCTCTACCCCATGTGTCATCCATTTCTTTGCTTTGAACTTCATCAAAGCAGTTATTTAAGCAGCACTTTCTTTATGAGGCAGCCTAGAGATGGCACATTAGAGAGAGAAAAGATTGTAGTGGCAAGTATGATAGAACAGCCATTCCATACATGTTGCTTTTAGCTAGGGCACCTGTCCATTCCATGCTATTACCAAGATTAGGTAGCAAGACTTGCTACTCACAGAAATAAAATACAAGCAACAGAATGCTGGTGCCTAGTTTGATAGGTATTTGTATCTCCCCTTAAATAATATTCTCCTGTTCCTTACTGGCTATGAATCCCACCCCCTTTCAACGCTTTTCTTCTATTACATTTCCTTCCAAATCAGTCCAAGTCTTTATGCACGTACTTTTTTAAGTGCTCCTTCATCCGAAAATCTTGCAGATGCTTACATGTGTTTTAAGGATGAGGAGAGAATACTTGAAAGAGAAATCCACCAACTCACTAATAAGAGAAAATACCCTTTTTACTTTTTCTACTTTCACTAACCATTACACAGTTTAGTAAATCCCATGTGCTGAAAATAGCTGGAAAGTAGAACAATCCTTGGGGAAGTTCCATATGCACTTAACTCTTCTCTCAGCACCTCTTTGGCTCTGGGCTTTTGCTGGCCCGAGGAAATTCAGTTCAAAGTTCAAAAGGCAAAAGGAAGTATTCCATCCATAAAGAGTGCAGCATGTTTCAAGATGAAAATTTAATTTGCACAGAGCTAAGATCGCCCATCTTAATAAAAGCCTTTGTGAAAGAGAATGTGAGCATAGTTCAAAAACGGTCCTTCACACCATGAGGGCAGGTTACGCATCCAGCTTTCACCAGCTAATGAAGCATCTGGCAGCACATTCACTGAAGGTGGCTGCCAACTCTGTCTCTGATGCCATGTACGTCAGTTATGCTACATGTCCACATGCACTGGGAACACATTTCCAATTAGACTTCACATCTTGCTTTGAAAAAATACTGGCTTAGTACCAGAGGAAACAAAATGAATATGCATTTTTTTTCAGCATTTCTGCACAGAGCAACTGAGAAAGCCACTAGAATGGAGGAGAAACAGTTTGGAGAAGTGAGACCTTGGAAATGCAGCGTGGGAAGAATCAGAGCAACAAAATGAGCCTGCAAGGAATCAAGTCTACGTTGTGGATATGTGTAAAATACTTTGATTATGCTCTCATTATTACAGGTAACTATTTCAAGTCTAATCATTTGTATACCTGACACTCGCGTCTCAGTAAAGGGCTTCCCTTCAACCAATATGCATTAAATCCTCATTTCTGCAACACTTTCAGCTGAATTATTTGACTTCAGATCTGGAACTGCTCACCCCAAGAATCTGACCACCAACCTCTTGTGTACAATCTATCCACTTAAACAATGGAAAAAGAACCAAAAATTGCACTTAGTGAACAAAAAATACAATTCGTTGGGGTCAGTAAGGTGATTTCTGGAACCTGCAGATTCTCTGGTGTGTTTACAGCTGCTGTTTCTATCTTCACTAACTGTGATGCTGACAGGGAACACCAACAGCTGGACAGAGCAAATTAACAATGATTAAACAAAAGGCATTCATTTATTAATACTGTTACTATGATGTTACCATTGTACAAATGCAAGCAATGTATGTACAGAGACTCCAAACATTAAGGAGAAGCAACTGAAAAGCACTTACCTTTATTTCAAACTCATAGTGTTCATCCTTTCCCTGCCCACACAGGACATAGCGTGGAATACTAATTTTAATAGGGTCCTTTAGGTCATCTGGATTTGCTCCCAATGAACGACACACCATCCGCTTTCATGTGCATACCAAATAGGGAGAACAAAGGAAAACCAAAATCACTACATAAGGAAAAAGAGAAAAGAACTTCACTAAAAATGAGAAAATGTTCTTGGCCAGAAGAGCCGGGAAAGAGAGGATGGAGGAGGCAGAAATAACTTCTAAAATATAGCATTATTTGAAAACAAAGTGGTTCTCCTTTTGCAAGCCAGCCCCAGCATTTTTTAATGCATGAAAAAAATGAAGGTGAAGTGCCCTCAAAAATACTGTTTCTTCTTTGAAAAGCTTAGATTTCAAAACCAAGGGAGAGTAGAAGACTTTGTGTTAACCCTCTTAAATAAATATATATGTATTAATCAAGCTTTCACAGTCAGCTATGGTTTTTTATGTCTTTATATAAGAAACATGTTTACAATATCATGCATAGCTGCAGGGGATCTAGGCAAATCAGAAAGCTCTCAGGTTTTAAAAATCCAAACTCATTTTATAATTAAATGAGGTTTAAATAACATAGCAATCCACTGTCAGAACAGCTTCCTACTATTTTCTTGAAATCACATCTAATTAACAGAACACTCAACTATGATAAATTTGCATGGTCTGGACAAAATGATCTAAAAAGGTATCCGTAATGAGGGCACATTCCATGGACAAACAGCCAGATGGAATCTGTAACTCTGAGTTATGTCAAAAATATTTTTGCAACTGAAAAGATTAATGCTTTGCAGTGACTGTGTCCAAAAGGAGCATTAAGCATTTACAGTGAAGAAGTACAGAAATTGCCTTGTCGGAAGTCCTCCGCTTTCTCAATAGAACATATTTGGTTTGAAAACCTTAATGAACTTATACTTAAAAAATAACAGTACCTTGACAAGTGTAAGCTAACAATAACAAAAAAAATTGAATACTATCACTTCAAAGATTTGACCGTGTTACATGTTTGTATTTAATGAAGCTATCCATCACTTGATCTGTAACTGTATTTTCAACATTCATTTTCAACCCTTTAGCAGCTACCATAAGGCATGTTGCTTAGTCAAAACTCTTCTGTCTTGACCAACACTATCTCCAAATGTGAATATGACTCATACTTCCTCTCATCAACAGTTGGGTTCTTTGTAGCAATTCCTGTTCATTTCCAGTACACATGATACTGTGTAGGAGCTGGAGAAAAGTCTTAAACTCATTCATAAATGCCTCTCAATGCTGTGTTTCAGCGAGCTTTTTGGCATCCTCACCTGGCTCTCAAGAAGGAAAGGCTGTTATTTCATTACCAGTCAATTACAAATGCCAATGTCATTTCCCTTAACATGAGAATTAGTGAAAAAGAAAATACAAAGCAACTTCCAATTAAGTGACTTTATCTAGAGGGTTTTTTCCACAAACTCTTTTTTTTTTGTGAAAAAATAAGAAAGTTTGTGTTTGAATGGAAAAATATTTTTAGAGACCTCTATTTACACAATATTTTTGCTTCTCTATTTTGCCCTTCTTTCACTTTTCCTCACTTTACTGGCTTTTCAGCAAAACCCCATTTCTGGAGCGTAGAAATGTAAGCAATTCTTTCCTTTGGGGAAAAGAGGAGTTCATTGACTTGACAACAATATCATTTGTTTTAAAACACCAATAAAACCATAAATGCACTCTTCAAGCCACCTCTGTCAGCAAGTAATTTATTGGCAGTCATTTTCAGAGAACTCTTACAAACACCTAATAGAGAGGAAAATAATCTCCAGTGTTGTGAAAAACATGCCCTAATACATTAAATAATGATTTGATATTCATAAACATTGATCATTATGTTATACTTAATTTACAGTAGAATAAACGCCATTGCTGTGAAGTTTGGTTGTTGTTTTTTTCCCCTATAAAAGTGCAGAATATTCATGGATCCAGATTTAAAAAAAAACACAAAAGAAGAAAACCATGTTATCAGGAACCCATTTAACTTTGGAGTATAACATGAAAAGGAATAACTTGCAGAAATTGCCTTCCTTTAACAGCCTTGATCAGGACAGTCCTCCCAGATAGCACCACTCAATGTTAACTTTCAGCCAGGCTCAGAGGAAATGCCTTTGTGATTTCAATGAAGGAGCCACTCCTGAACTGGACTGACATGATGTTACACTCAAACTCATAACTAGTCTGGCTACTTCATGTTCGGAGAGGTATTTATGTATACTTTTTTTCTTAAAAACTAAAATCATACATCAAAATAATGTGACACATTTTGCTCATCTTTGGATACCCTTCAGGTAGTTGAAAATTTTGATATGATCAAAAAACCCCTTATAATTCTCCACCCAAACCAACATTCATCCTTCCAGACAAAACTTCCTCATCCAATACAAGTTATTTTTTTCTAAATCCCACGTGAGTTACATTATCATGTCTTAACATATGGTAAGAACAAATGGAAAATGTTCTTGCACTAGTAGAGAGACTGAAGTCTAACTCTGTCTAGTAGAAGATTTCACCTCTACTGGCAATATGCTTACACAATTTAGAATTTCAGATTAGATACCACTGTTATTTCTGCCAAGGACCATCTTCCTCAAACAAGGCAGATGGCACATTGAAGCAACAGGATTCAAAAGGTATTCAGCTCCCTTTACAAGGGAAGAAGCAAAAGATGGGATACTACAGCTTATTTATTATTTGAACATATGACATTGATGACTGATAAAGAATAACCTTGCACCTAAAGGCATTCCTCAACTAATGGAAATATTTTACTAATGATCAATTGTTCCACTATTTCTTGGAATCTAATATTAAAGAAACCGTAAGATGCAATCTCATGGCATCAACAATCCCATTAGTAAGCAAGCAAAAAATGAGGAAAGTCATGTCAAGCCCACTGTATGGAGAGAACTCTAGAGTTACTCCATCTGTCAGGCAGTATCTTCAGTTGCTAGCTATCCATTTAACAGCATGAGAAACACATACACAAGTGACAAACTCCAAAGCACTTGTCTTACTACAAGTATAGTGGCATGACCAAAAATTAAAATGCCATTTAAAGCACAAGCAATGTCTGTTTACACTCTTTGAAAAGTTTCTTTTTCACATCACATTTTCCCACCATCAAGGGAATATAAAGACTTACTCTATTGTGGATGAGTACAAGTTAACTATTTGGACAAAATAAACAGGAATTGCTTAAAGCCATCTATGATTTCCCTTCAAGAAAAGGAGGTGAGGGGGAAATCTAAAAGGAGTACTGGATGTTCTGGGATGTTGTCTGCATTTTTTTTGCTCTATTTCACTGATTCCACACAGAATATACTCTCTTAGATCCAGGCAAAGAGGGCAAATCCAGGAGAAAAGAGATATGGTAAATCCATTAATTCCTGGTAACTCAGCCAACACTTCTTTTGCACTTGTGAGAAATTTTAATGCAAGAGTGAATTAATCCTTAAATGCAAAACTCTGAAACAAAAGAATTGCCAAAGCCATTCTCTCCAAAATTGGAAGTCTAAAAGCTATAAACATACTCAGTATTAACAGTATACAATGCATGTAAGATAAAAATAGTATTTTGGATGTTCTGAAATATTGAGATCAAGGGTGTGAAATAAGTGAGAAGCATGAAAAACAAAGATACTCAGAAAGATTAAGGAAAAGGTCATCAAGGAGGAACGGAGAAGACATTAATGAAGACAGATAGTAGATGGAGAGAGCCAGAAAACAGAGCCAAAATGGAAATCAGGGCATTACTGTAATTATAGCTTTGATCCAGCTACCACGTAAGATAGAAATATTTAGTTTCCTCACTTTCCCAATGAAATGTATGTACAGTGAATCAAAGACCCACAAAAAGCAAGCACTCAAGTAATAATTATTTTTGCTAAGACGAGTGTATCCACCCTATGGTACTCCCTTCCTGGCCCAAAAGACTCTTTTGCTTATTGATTAAAAAAGAAAAATTATCAATATTCATTAGTCTCTTATTTTGAATGTATCTAAACGTATTTGGATTTCAACACCTAGTCAGATGCATAATTAGCCAAATGGCTTCTTCACTTGAACTGAATGTTAATTTCCAGACTTCCGATGGGATATGCAAACTGCTTTGAAGAATTGATGGGATGACTGTCAGTTGAGTATTTACTTCTTTTTCACAGTATTTAGAAAAATCAATTCCTGAATCAGATCCAACCTTACTCTTTCTAGAAAACACAAGTTCAAGTTTTGTGAAATTGTCTTTGTCTGGCAAAACCACACATCGGATATCCTTCAAACTGCACAGCTGAAGCCTGTCAAATTGTGATTCCTGTCTTGAAGCATCCAAAATGTTGGGTGCAGGATAAAAGACATCACTTTCCCTTAACAGACCTATATGAGTAGTTGTAAGAACAAGAGCTCTATACACAGTCTGCTTACCACAGTCTACTTTCACTGCGGCATACAGCAGTACATGAACATCACCTAATGAAGGTTTATTACTTCCCATATTTTCATGGAGTAAGTAAGCCAGATCAACTAATTCAGTTCTAAATTTACAGGACAATCGTACTCCATTTGAAAAAACTAAGTCATTTACATCCGATGTCCAGTCAAGCGAAATCTGCATCAAATCATCTTTCAGGAGCTGGTGATTAAAATAAACAGCATCATCCACTGCAGAAATCAAAACGCTCATAATGTCACAGCAAATTCTTTGAGTGAAGTGTTTGTTATAGGTAAATATTGTGAGTAAATCATCTTCAGCAGAGCATAGAAGATTAATATTCTGTCCAGCAAAGCCAACTTGAATCTCCTTTACAGTGATGATAGGAATCTCACGGAACATTGCCAAGGAACTGTGGTAGACGTCTTGTTCAACTGATGAAACAACAACATACAGAACAGAGCTGAACAAAAGCAAGCAAGCAGGTTCTGGTTCAGGTTTTTTACAACTGCCAACAGCAAGCCAATATATACCTTTCAACTCCTCCATTCTAATACAAACTTGAGGTAAGGCACAGGTCAAAAATTCCACCACTTTTTCCAGGGAACAGATCTGAAGCTTCAAAAAGAGATCAGGAAAATGCACAAATTTCTGCCTTAACACAAGACTGTTTTCTAGCTCTTCCTTTTTACAACAGCATACAAGTCCTTCAGAGGGTTTTCTTGCACAGGGATCAGAGATTTCCGTTCTTGCACACAGTGTGATAGCCTCTTGCACAGGGCATTCAGGCTGAGCAATATTTTCTGTATGAGATCTGGCTTCATCAGTAGAGGGGGACACACCTTGATTCACACCTGACTTGAAGAATACATTTACTTGCAAGTTTCTTATAAATGGCAGATTTTTTATTAATGATACTGCTTGTGCATATCTCTCACTTCTGTCACACAAACTTCCCAATTCCTTAATTGGTTTAGAAACCACTGTAGTGTTGAGCAGCTGACTACTGGTATCTTTGTAAAGGCAGGAAAGCTTGCTGAAAAGATATCCTAAACTGTAAGTGTGTTCTGGTCTCACATCAAAACAAGAAGCTGTTGATTTATAAGACACCAAATCAGAGGCTTCTTGTGTTGGAAGCTGAGAATTACTACACTGGTCTTCAGTTGTCCGGTGCACTGTCTTAAATGGACTGTTTTCTTTACAAGTCATTATTTCTGAATGCACATTAGACTGTGAAAAGCGAAGGCATGATGTGCTGTTAAAGCCAGCCTGCTCATTAGCACCCATTAAGGATCCTACAGGAGACAGCCGTTTCAAGTGGGAACACTCAGATTCAGTTCTTGAGCTGTCACAATCCGGAGAAGTAATTATTTTATCATCAAAATGATTGAAATTTTCAACCTTACAGAGTGAATAAGCCACATTATTTAAGTCACGACTTTGTAAAGAAGTAGATAAAACATTCTGATAAGGAACATTTTTACTCCTTGAAGTATTAATATTTTTAGAGTGAATTAAGCTACTTTCAGTGTCACGATGACAAGCAAAGCTCTCCTGCTCTGAATTATTCCTTTCATTCTCAAATGCCTTCGCTGATGTAAAAGAGGAGGAGATTCTTCCAGAACTGGAAAATAAATCCCACATCTCTGTGTATGCCTTCTGTCTTTTATAGTCTCTTACTCCTTCGTTTTCCCCAAACAAGTTGGAAGCACAAATTGCATCTTTAGACAGAAATGGAAAGCCATCATGTGGCTGCCACTGTTGACTTTTCTGTTAAAAATTTCAAAAAGAAGAAAACAAACGTCTTTATAAAACCTTCTAATTTGAATATTTCTTAATCGAAGATTGATTTTTGATTAGATTTGTACAATCATTCAAAACTGATACAATCATTGTACAATCTCTCAAAACTGGAGAGAGAAAATCCAACAGAAGTGATTGAGGTCTGATTCAGGAATGCTTGATCTTCCCAGCTCACACTGCTTTTTCTTTTACAGTATCCATTTCACTTGGTTTATACTTCTTGTACTCAAAAAACCACAGGAAAGTCAAAAGGTGACATAAAAATTTATAAGCCCTTTAGTATTTTCCAAACATGCACAAAAAACTAATCCTGTGCTATCCAAGATAGCGTAAGAAGTCCAACACTGTTCAAAAATAACAGTGTAAAAGCAAAAAAAAGGTCAAATTAGAGGTGTTGCAACCCTGCTACTATTAAGGTTTAAATCCATAAAGGTACTTAGGATTTACACACCAAGACAACTAATTAACCACGTTCCAAGTAAAAGTTAAGCAACCAAATATGGTGGGAGAGGTCTAAGCCTTGGTTTAAAAATACACATATGAATACTCCATGACAAAGGCAAACTTACCGGATGCTGCCTGCTAATATTACAGACACACTCATAGTTTATTGTGACTCAAAAAATGTGAAGTGTTATTCAGAATTCAGACAATCTCTTCTCACTAAACGCTTTTATCCTCTAAAACTCAGGAAAGGGATACTGTTCCAAATTAAGAATTGTGACAAAAAAGGAAGAAAGATCCACAATAACAACACATCTCCGAATAAAGAAAAAGCTATGTGAAATGTGAAAAAAAAATCACTTTAATTCCAGCTGACAAAATGCATTGCTGCCTCTTTGAGCCATTAATCTTGCCTGTGAATTCAAAATTCTAATTATGCAGCTAAACATTAAGAAACTTAATTACAGGGCATGCCATAATTTAAGACAACCATTTCATTCTGACAAATTATGACCTACCTCATACTTCAGCTTGCGTTGAAGAGTGCCATTATTAAGCCTCTCATTATCCTAAGAACAAAAAAACGTACAAG
Source organism: Psilopsiagon aymara (assembly GCA_024733675.1). Classification (NCBI taxonomy): domain Eukaryota; kingdom Metazoa; phylum Chordata; class Aves; order Psittaciformes; family Psittacidae; genus Psilopsiagon; species Psilopsiagon aymara. The sequence continues at coordinate 13,420 of JANRGW010012146.1, forward strand.
TGATTATTAAAAAGAGTGCTTTTCTTGTGTAAGTTCATTTAAAAGTACTCATAGTAAGAGACATTCTTTTTAATAGCCACAAATAACTATTTTCTTATTAATATCTATTAAACACTAGCTTAGAAGTCAATCAACCCAGTCTTTGGATTGATTAGATTACCAGTTCTTAAACGAGCATTTGTTTGCAAGTACATACAATTACTGTTCTTTTTGGATGGAATTTTACCAATGTATTTTACAGATAAAAATTAAAGATATTTATTTTATCTGCAAGCTTTCTATTGTCATTTACACACTGTTCCCTGAAAAGAAAAAAAAAAAGGAATACAACATAAAACAACCGCCAGGGGAAATAAAGACTATAAAATCTAAAACTGATGAGATTGGAACCAGATGATCTTTAATGTCCCTTCCAACCCAAAGCATTCTATGACTCTATAAGCCCTGATTTACTGGTTACTTTGTTTGGTAAATTAAGTTCAAGTAACTGTAGGAAAACATAAAAATTACTGAACAACAATATCGAACAAGCGTTTACACAAGGTGCATGGAAGACCGGATCTCCTACCCATCTCTGCTCACCTTTAAACTTTCTGTAGACCAGGATAGGCTAACATCATTATCCTCAGCTTTATGATGAATATTCTGGAGCCTTCTCTGCACTTCTTGTTCAATAAAGGCATTTATCCTTCAAGGTACAGCGGGGAGCAGGAGGGAAGTATATTGTTAGACAAAAACCAAGAAAGGCTAAAAGGTGCTCTGAAAAGTCTATGAACCCTACATCCTGCACAAGTCTTAATTAGCAGGCTTAACGTTAGACCAGTTTTATCCCTCCTTACGGAACACGGACTTTTGAGCAAGTGTTCAGTTAACAGGCAAAGGTTAATGACTTGTTATCACAATTTAATGGGCCACAGGTTAAATCACTGCTATGCATACAGCTGTACATACAAGTGGCATTGAGGGCTAAAGCGCAGAAGAAGAAATTAGAAGACTGAGGTGGCAACTTCAGTTACTTAATGGTCTGCTTTTATCACTTTTATCACAGCAACTTGGGCTAACAAAGGTTTGGTTTTCAAACAGAAGAAATGTTTCAAGAGTTGATACTATAACAACTTCATGTATAAGCATAGAAAGAACAGACATTAAATAGATTTTAAGTGATATCAGGCAGCTGCCCTATTAAAAAATGCTGAAGACAATTTAATTTACTTTGTTTCTTTAAGCATATACAGAGGACTACCATATAGGTAAGTGACTAACTGTAAACATAACACAAATCTAAATACATTCTATCCTATAGGTTTCCAACCCTCTATTCTAAACCAAACGGCACAAGAGCAACAGATCAAGCTGCTGGCTATTTAAAGTAAAACAGAGCAAATGAATTTTATTTCCAGACTAGCTGTTAAGTACAATTACAGTATTTAATTAATAACCAACCCTGGCAGAACAATCTTTCACAACATTTCTTTTCTAAAGCTTCCTACCATTGCATTCCTACCAAAGCAGTGCAGAAATGCAGGTTACCTACCTGTCATCAACCAGTGGTGCAGCAGGTGGCTGTGGCTTTGTTGGAGTGGTAGGGGAGGTGGTATGGGACAGTCTCTCTTCTAACGTGCCATGATTTCCTTTCTGACCACCATCACCCTCATATATTTTTTGCTTCAGCTGCTGGATTTCCTGGTCCAGGCTGAAAAGAGATCTTAAAATGTAATTTGCTTTGATTTAGAGTTGATTCCCATAGTTCTTACGTGAAGCACTGTACTTACACTGGGATACATGTATGTATGATTGCAGGTATTCATATTTATGAACATGTAAAAATCCTAATTTTTCTTCAAGCACATTTAGACAGGAAAATAGACACAGCTCAAAAAACACATTACAGCAGCAGTACTATTAAACAGAATTTCAACAGCTTCCAACACAAAGGTTATCTAACTCAGCACATTAAATATTAAGACTATTAAGACTTAACCTATCTACTATGATCACTTGAATAAACTCTCCTCATTACAGAACTCTGTCAATGACCCCAGTTACTAGTTTCCAGTGCAAAGTAAACAAACAAATGGGAGGATAAAATATTATAAGCTCAAAATGCAGCAATAATCTGGAAAGAAAAAAGACAACCTAAAAAAAGCATGTGACAAAACATATGTATAAGAAAATTTTTAAATTCTGTACTACATATATAAATCTTATTTTCCAGTTCTCCCTTCAGTCTGTATAAGTTTTTGAAAGTTTCCTTTCAAAATAAAACACATAGCATTTATTTCATATATAACTAATACATCATCTTTTGAAATGAAAACCTCCTCACTTTAACAAACAAATGTCATACCAGACAGATGTACACACAGAATAAAATACGTAAAATTGGAGACTAGATTTTTAAGTGAAAATGTCTGACACATCTAGCACAAAATAAGAAGCATTTCTTGCAATATTTATCACTTAGTCAAATTAAACTGTATTATAATGAAGTAAGCTGCAGAACACACTCTTCACTTGTAATGTAGCTGAGGTTAGTTTAGTGACACGGTAATAACCTTCCCCATTTCCATTACAAACTTTTTCTCTAAAGGTAATTATTTTCCTAGAGGTTACTTGGAAATTAAAGAATAAACGAAGTTCCTGCAAAAGCAGGTGAAACTAGGCGAAGTTGGGATTCTACCACTTACCCTACAACTGCATATATCTAAATTGAAGTAAAACGCTACAATGACTTTATTCCATCCTGGAGGTTAAAACAGAAAATTGAAGCGGTAACAACTGCTGAGGCTCAGGCTGGAGTAAAGCAGGCTGAATTGTTCCTTCATTTTTAGAGTACTTTTTGCAGCACTGCCAGAAGCTATCTGTTTCTTTTGATTAGCAGCAAAACAATCTTGCAACCTGAGGGAAACTGGATGGGAGATGGCTGATGCATATAAGGGAGTGTTTGCATCTATGGAAAATCAATTTAACCACAAAAAGGAGAATTACATTAAAGGAAAAAAGCTTATCTCTTGATTTGTACGTAAACATCCTACTATCAAAAGATATCACTTCCTGTAGCTATAAACTTATCCAGCCGTGTGACGCATCCACCAGTAAATACACTAAACTGCACCTCGCCACTTGTGATACATCACGTTGTTTCAAAGACTCTGAAGTTGCTTTATGTTAATTCTACTGCCCCAAATGTCTGCCATTAAAGACAAAACATATATGCATTATCCTAGTATATGTTATCTGTCTTCAAACTATCATTTTGGGGGTCATCTCAGAAGGTGAAAGAATTTGATTTAACATACTATTTAAACCGCAAAAAAAACTCATTTTATCGAGTTATGATGGACTTACACTAATAAAGCATTCAAATCAATATTGCATTTAAACCTTTTCAGAGAGTTAACACTGTTCTGGATGAGAGCACATCATCCCATAATGGTATCTAGATAAACAATAAGAAACATGTAAAATTCATATGCTTACTATAGCATCAAAGACATTATCTACTGTGAAGCGTAAATTCAAACAGGACAGCAACAAGCAGCCTGAAATGTTTAACATACTATCATGTATCTTAAGGTTTTCCTGTGCCTGAACATTTGTAAAAATATTCTGAATTGAATTTTTTGGGCCCCTGAGCAACTGACTGAAAGACATCAAAGTTTTATTCAGTTTGTGCAAGAGGGCTTTCAAGTAAACAAGAAAAAAATCAAAAGGGAAAGAAAAAGAGACCTTTTCACTACCTTGGTACTTCTTCTAAACCTCAGTCCTCCAGCTGATAATGTATTTTTTTTACTTATCACACAAGCCAGCAATCTTTTGAGAGCTCTTCTTCTGGAAACTCCAGTTGTTTACGGCTGACTTTAGTCAAGTGAGATGCTTAGCATCAAGTTAGATGCTTAGAGTAGAAAACAAGGTGTTTATGTTAAAGGGTTGAATTTTGAAAACAGGGTTGTTATTCTGAAAAATAATGGCAATATGCACAACAAAATGATGAATCAGTATTGAAAATGCTCAACTAAAATCCACACATTGTAGCTATGAAAAAGTGACCTCTGCACAGGGTACAGAAAGGAACTATTCTGGTAATAGTTTAAAAGGAAAAGGATACAGAAGAGCTCTTCAATTTGGCTACAGGCAAGTTTCTTTTTTTAGGTCGTTTTTCTAATGAAGCATCTGAAGGGCGTACGAAAGAACAGTGAAATAATTACCGGAATATTAAAAAAGCAAGTGACAAATGCTACCTCAAGAAAAAACACTTCATTGTTTCATCAATAATCACAGGTTTCAAAGCTCTAGTATTAGCAACCAGGTAACACACTGAAGAATGGCATACCGCATGGATTAAATGTATTGACCCCAGTGGACTTTTGCTCAGGCTAAAATTAATACAAAGGATCTCTTCTTCCTCCTAGAAAGCTCCTTCCTTACCTGAATCACTTTTCTCTGAGCCTTCCATACATAGGCTGAAGGTTACGTTACCAGGTATGTGCATAACTGAGGATATTGCTTCTGCACTTAAAAGGTTTGTCATCACATAGGGCATTAAAGGCAATTAGCTTAAAAACCACCATCATATTTTACATGGATGTAGTATGGTTACTCTATTGATTCATCCCTGAAACTAACAGCAAAAAATTAAACACCCATTTACTTTGAATAAGAGAAGTGTTGAGTACAGCATCAGCTGAGACAGTTGGCAACCTACTGTAATAACTATCAGTCTGCAAATCTTGAAGAAACATCTAGCTTGTCACTGATAAAGAAACAAAATGTAATAAATCAATATTTTGAGAGAAAAACGTTCTTAGATAATACATGTTTTTGTAAGGGCAGAAGATAAGGTCGGCGGTTCCTTCTCAACAGGTAAAACCATTTAAGTACTGTGATGGCTAATGCAAATGCTATACTGCTGAGGATGGGACAAGTATCTGAATACAACAGAAATTAAAGAGCGAGTAAGAATCCTTTAAGAAGCAATACAGAGCCTCCATTCTGAGTAAACTACTTGAAACTCATCAAGAAACTCAAATACTGGGACACAGAACAAGTCACTCAACATCTAAGGTATAAATTGATTCACTTTTAGTGGATAGGTTCTAACAAACAGAAGCCACCACAACACTCACCGTTCCCGGTCTTGTTCAAGGGCTTTCTGCTCAGCTTCTAGACTAGCCTGCAGACCTGCCTGCTCACTGCAGCTATTGTTCAAGGTGGCAAGCTTCTGTTTCTGCTCTTCGATCTCAAAGTCTATCGTCGAACGACGTTGCAAAGCAGAGTGCCTCCTTTCTAACTTGGCAACAGCTTGCTCCAGTGCCTCTCTCTGCTGCTTTTCCCTTGATTCAAGGATTTCTTTTTCCTTTTTCCGAACCTTTTCTTCCTGACGAGCTATGTTGGCTGTAAATTCAAAGGTTTCTTGAAGCTGCTGCAGTTGATTCGTGCTAGCTCTATACTGGGCAAGCCGCTCTTCTTTTTCTTCTATTTCCTTCTCTATTTGATAGAGAGTATTATCTAACCCTAACAAGCCTCTATCAAGGACTTCAGAAGCTCTTTGTTTTTCTTCCAGCAGAGCTGGCAAATGACTACTCTTCAGGTACTCAAGCTGGCGCAATTTGGACTGGAGCCTGTATTCTGCTGTCTTTATCTTTTCAACTTCTTCAGCCTTGAGTAGAGTGTCCACAAAATTTTCATCATCTCTCATAAGATTTAAATGGTCTTCGTATGCAAATTTTAAGTGCTCCAGAGCTCTTTTTTCATCTGCTATTTCCTTTTCTAAGTGACCCATTTGTTGAACTAAATCTTTCTCCAAAATAGTCAACTGTTCCAGTTGTTTCCTTTTAAACTCTACAAAATCATGCTGTGCTTTTTCTAACTCTTCAGATTTTTCATCACCTTCAGATCGGGCCTCCTTGACTTTCAAAAGAGATTCTCTAATATCTTCAAGATCTCTTTTCTCTTCTTCAACTCTTTGTACATCACCTCTCTTCAAGAGCTCTATCATGACCTGCTTCTCTCGAAGCTGTTCTTCTAGATGAGCCACCAGCATGACCTGCTCCCTTTCTTGTTCTTCGAGTCTCCTTTTTTCTGATTCCAGCTTAAGATACTGTTCATCTTTTTCCTTTTTAAGTCTTTCTAGTTCACGGAAAATCTGCATTTTCTCTGCTTTTTCATTATGATTAAGTTCTTGTAGTCGCTGCAATTCCTCTTTGACCCGGGCAAAAATTTCTTCCTGCTGCTTTTTCTTTTGAAGCTCTATCTCCTGTTGTTCCCGTAATCTCTCTTCTTCAAATTTTTCCTTTTCAGCCAGCAAATCCTTTAACCTGCTCTCAATGTGAACACTTCTCCGTTTCAGACTCTCTTCCTGTTTTCGAATCTGCAGCTGTACTATTTCTGTCTCTTTGCGTTGTGATTCTACTTCTTGCTGCATTCTTACAAGTTCTGCTTTGTCAGATCTTTGTTTTTCTTCCATCTCTTCTATTTGCTTCCTACAGTAAAACAATTACATGCAATACTTCAAACGTTTTTTTTTTTACCCAAAAGACAATATAACTCTTAGAAGTTAAAAATGTTTGGATAAGGACTTTACAGTATATATAATGCTTTTTAATAGTTTTCTTTTGGGGCAGGTTAACATCTTACATTGCTTGGAAGTGACTCAATGCATGAGACAAATGGTAAAGAGACTTGGTATATTTCAACATTAAATGTTCTGGATATATGAAGTTAAAGGAACACGTTATATAGCACTAATGTTAGTAGAAAATAAGACTTTATTAATTCTGTCAAATCCAATAAAAATATTCATAGAACGCATCCATGCATACAGTGAAGACGAAAAAAATGTATTTTTATATATAGTCTCATATAAGCAAACTTGCATAGAAGAAATTGGTTAGAAATTTGCTTCACCAAATTCAAGCCAACAGATTAATTAAAACAACATCGTTGCTTCAGATGAACCCAACTGAATTACTGATAAGCAGAAGATTAGGAATAGATGTATTTGAGAAACAAATTACTTTAAGACAAACTATGATACCCTGTGCAATCTCTCTTTTAAAGGTTCTAGTGCATTCTAAATGAGGACAGACTGAGACTTGAAGGTGACTATTATCCCTGTCCTAGAATCACCTGAATACATGTAGAGACAACCTGCAAGCCAGTTGCTTCTTTTGTTTGAAGTTAAAGTCAAATAAATTAAAGCACAAGCAAAACAACCTCAGCACAATTTGAATTCAAGTCCTATAAACGTAACAAAGAGGATAAACATCAGATAAATAATGTTGCATCATTATCTGAATAGTATCTTCTAATGCTTCAGATTTTTAGGGGTTTTCTGAGTTTACTTAACTTAGTCCAAGTATATAAAGCTCTTTCAAAATGGAGCAAACAGTCTACAGCGGAAATGGTGGAAAGCGTCTTTCAGGTTATGAATCTAATCAGTGCTGTGATCTGCAATAAGGTGAGAGCTATTACTTCAGAAATCTCAGCAGGCATGATGGGCCAGAACAGTCAGCTCAGTTTGCCTGCTGACAACAATACCTTCTTGGTACTTCAAACTGATTTCAAAATAACATTCTGATGAGTGTGACTGGTATACCCATACCAGCACCACAATATTATTTAAGTGAAGCAGAGTTTATAACATGAACTTTTCCTATCAAGATGCAAACCAAAAGCAACTAAACCATAAAAAAAAGATATGAATAAAGAATGTAATTTGCCATCCTGAGAGGGACTCTTCATGAGGGACTGCAGTGATAGGACAAGGGGCAACAGGTTCACACTTAAACAGGGGAGATGTAGCTTAGATACAAGGAAGAAATTATTTACTGTGAGAGTGGTGAGGCTCTGGAATAGGTTGCCCAAAGAGGCTGTGAATGTCCCATCCATGGAAGTGTTCAAGTTGCAACCTTGAGCAACCTGCCCATGTGTGAGGTGTTCATGCCCATGGCAGGGGGTTGGAACTAGATGATCATCAGGTCCTTTCCAACCTAAACCATTCTATGATTCCACCCTTCAAAATAACACCATCAAAATTAAGAGTGAGAGTAATATATCACATTTGCATATTCCATCCTCTTCATATCTTTTTGTTTGGTATTTTCTTTGCAATGAAAGAAAATACCAAATTTTCTTCTAGCTGGCTATCTTTCACTAATCAGTAAGAATGGGCAGTTCAAGAAAATAAAACCAAAATCTCCATAGATAACAAAATAGAATTATTTATATCAAGATCTTCTGCTTGCTGAGTAACACTATGCCTCCAAATTAACGATTTAAGCGAGTTTAGAATGTGCATATAACCACACACACATATATAAAGACCACAGAGAATAATGTTACCTTTTACTTTCTAATTTTTCAAGCTCTTCCCGTTGTTGTCTCTCAAATTCTAGCCTGATTTAAAAACAAATAAAGAACACAGTTAAAAGGCTATTATTTCCTGAACATCCCAAAAAATAAGAAGATATGAAGTATTTCAGTGTCTGTAACAGTTGTATCAGAAGTTATATAAAACTACTTTCCACAAGAACAAAAATGATCTCCTTCGTTAGAGTTACAAATTAAGTATCATGCTGACATAAGTAGAAACAAAACGTAAATGAATTTTGGGGGGGCAGAGGGAAATATTAAAAGAGTCAAATAAGACAGATAAATGATTAGCATAGCCTCTGCTAGTTAACTACATGCAGGCATGGCAATCAATACATAGAAATTGAATTTATCTACCTTAGACAGATTGGTCCTTTTACAGGGAAAAGGCTGCCATTGGAGGCAGGGGGAAACAGAACAATCAATTAAGAAAGGAATTGCTAGAAGAACATATTAGCAGTACAGAACATTTAAAAGTCAACAACAGTTTGTATTATTAGAGGTTAAATTCCTTAGTTCCATAGAACATTCATCACATTATAACTCACAAGTAAAATTTAAATAATTATTCTTTCTAAACATGCTTTTGAAATGCCAGTAATGGTTAATCTGATGCTCATCATCCTATGGTTTATTAACTTGGCCACTTCTGAGAAGGGAAAGAGGTATAAAATCATGCTAGGGCATGCTTGTAGTTGTTTTTCCTTTTCCTCCCAAGAAAAAGACCCAAACATTACCATGATGTAATCAGGGCAACCTTCCTACAAAGTGCAACATTCAAGCACAAAGCACAGTTCAAACCATTTATCTAATTGAGATTTTAATGTATTTAGTTTGATAAGGTTCTGAATAATTACGGGAGAGTATTTTATGCCATTTTCAATATCAGCTTATTACAGTTGTACAGAAGTCTTTCTCTTCCTTTAATTTCCTTTGAAGTATTTGTGGAGTTTTTTTAAGGAAGTTTTCCAAAATACAAATTGAAAAAACATAGAAACCCGTATATGGACTGAAATATTTAACCAAATACATAAACAACCACTTATTTCAGGCCTGCTACAGCTTAAGGGCTTTGTAGGTTAGTGAGACAGTCCATACACACACTGAAAAAATGCAAGACTGCACCACAAGTTAATTTCAGGTATGATAAATTGCAGTTTAAGCTGTCATGGCCACAAGTACATATACTTTTTTTTTAAAATAAGATATTTTTAATATTTCTTTGTAAAATCATACACATGCATACAACAAAAAGGAAGTGGCCTTGGAAACACGCAAAAAATACACCAATAATCTCACATTTCTAAAGCAATTTACATGAATTTTGATTCCTACATGTTCAAAAGGATCTCTACAACCACTGCGATTCTGAAGACTAGTTTAATGGATTACACTTTTGCCTATTTCTCACAAAATTCCTAAGAGATAAGCAAATGCAGACTTTTTATACACAACTCCAGATATTCAGAGTTTTCATGTAAATGTTTCACCAAGAGTCTCTTCACATTTGCATCGGGACGATGGCTAGGAAAGTTACTATCTCAACATTACAGCACAAGAAGACACGGCAACAATTTTGTATTTTTAATATGATCACAATTTCTGCAGCAACAATGCAAAATCCACAGTGGTGAAAGAGAACAAAAAGCAATCTTAAAGGAACTTCAGAAAGCAGAAGTGAATTCAATGGTTACCAAGAACTTTGATGCCCGTTCCCCACCCCCGCTCTTTTTTTAAGCTACACCTCTTTGGCTGTGGTCTGCCTCTGGAATTCGAAGCTGTTCATTATCACTTCTTACCTACGGCTTGGCTGACAAATGCCACTGTATTCATCATTACTTCTGTCCAAAATAATAGAGACCATGGGGAATATAGCTCTGTTCTGTGGAAATGCAGATGTCCATTGGGCACTGTCAGATACAGATCACCTTTGCTTACACAGTTGGCAAAGATGATTGATAAGTATTCCCATGGTTGGTTAACCCATAATGAAGTACAATGTTTCAGACTGGCCAGCATAATGTCCAAAACCCAGAGCAAAACTCCTCTGATATTTTGACAGTCCTATAAAACACGTAATTTGGCAAGCATATTTTATATAAGCATAAAAATGGTAACGAGCTTTTGGCTTGAGATCTGATAGAAGAAAAACGAGCCATCACAGCAATCAGTCTGACACAAAAACCAGGTCACTGGTGAAAACTCCGTCTTTTTCTCTTTAAGGAAATGTCTGTAATACCTTAAACAGAGGTATCATGACAATAACGTTCACCTGACACTGAAATTAATCTTGGTGGTGCTCAAAAGGTTGTTCAGGAAAGAGGAATAAACTATGAAAAACTGGTCCTTTCTTCAGTGAAAATGGCTATTTCACAAAGCCAAATATGGATCATCAGCAGCAATCCAAGCAATAGCTTCCAAACACTACCTAGCTATTTTAAAATGCACATTTAATGAATTTTATACAAGTTAATACTCCTATAAAGAGAAGGGGTAGTGCAGCCACATGTTTTACTGTCATATAGATGAAGCGGTGCCTAAGGAGATCTGAGCTCCACTGAAGGCTCTGCTACCATGAGGATATTCACAGCATCTCTATTCTCTAAGGCACTCACACTGCTGACTTTATTTCACCAGGGCTAAGAATAATGCCTGCCATCTTTAGTTGACTGCCTATTTTCTCAATGTATTTAGGAATTCTCCATTTTTGAGACCACTACCTCTGCAATATCTGCTTCAAACTGGTTATGGGCTCAAGGTTCTTTGACAACAGGAGAGAATTCAGGGTTAAGAAGCCAGGCCAAAAACCAATAAATCTCAGCATCACCAAAAAAGTCACCGGCTATAGCAAATCACTGCCAGTTTCACAAAGCACAGATGCAAGACTGCTGTTTTCCAGTTCAGTCTATCTGTAATAAAAATCTTTTTCACATAACCTCTACTCCTTTTATTAATGTGAGCACTACTGTGAATAGACAAAAGTATAAGCTTGAAATTAACAAGAAAGAAACACAAAGACACTAAAGACTAGAATCCACTCTTTCTTCTTTTGTAGATCTACCACAAAGGAACTTAATCTGATCAGTGTTGAATTAAACAGACACCATTTTCCTGGAAAACCTGGCATATCTAGTGATAAGAGCAGTGTAGATAAGCTGCAGAGAAAGAAAGTCAGTTCTACTAGCACAGTACTACAGTAGCTTAATTTACACAGCACAAAAGTGCGATCTGGTACTACATCTGTTAGGAAAGACTGAGTACTGGCAGGAATACAAAGACGTTACAATGCCATTCAGTAGCACAATTTATGAGATTAATTAAAAAACAAAACAAACCCCCCTACGCTAAATCCATGACAAAACCAAGGTTTCTCATGAGTGGTTTTAGAGTTATAGTATAATGTAGTTGACAAAAGGTCCACAAATTAAATCTTCAGCATAAATCTATGTGCAAAATTCTATTTTATCCAAAGCTTATTATCTGAAGCAGTGTTGCATGACACCAGATTAAAGACAAAGACTGGGAACAAGCAAAACAAAGAATTTTGCATGTTAAGCCAAAAAATTATGCAACTATCTCCACATACGGGAAATCAACAGCCAAACAAAAACCACCCACAGCCACACCACAGAATGCACACCCAAAGGCCACCCATCTGAAAACACAATCAGAGGTAACACTGATTTTCATATGGGAAAGACAGATATAGTAAGCAAGATCCATCATTTATCTTCTTTCAAAACAACTGGAAGCAATACCCCACAGGCTTTTCTACCATTGACTGGTAAACACATTAGATCTTTCAAACTGCTTACTGCAACCGATAGAAATCGCAAATTTAGCCATGGGTCTTTAGGTTATCAGTACTGAAACTGGAAGAAAAGGTGGTCTTGAAAATGTTAAATCAACACCAGGCAGAAGGACAGTCAGCTATGGAAGTTGCATAAAAAACCCCCAGAGAGCCAGCAACAGAATCTAAATCCACACTGCTGGTGGGCTGTATAACCTTACGTTATGAGAAACTACATATAGGATAGATACTGCAATCTAGAGCAATAAAGGATCATACCAAAGGACCACGCCCCACATTGTTCGTGGCTAAAAAAAAATCCAACCCAAATTTACTATAGGATATTCTTTTCCACCTGCACTTCTCTAGGAAGCACATCTAAACCTTGGTTACAATTATCCTGCCTTTAATAGCCAGGCATCAGACTTACTGAATGTTCTGCCCATCCTGAACACAATCACCACTCAGAACAATAACCACTACAGAACTGGACTTACTAAGCAGCATCCCTAGCTGGAAGTACAGGGCTCAAGCTTTCTGCAAGCCATCTCTTTATGAATACAATGCCGTTGGCTTGGAATTATTACTAAAACCTATATGCTTGGGGTCTGCTGTATTAAAAATGTATTAATTTCTTTAATTTGCATTGACCCCAGCCACTTGCTCTCCTTAAAGTAACACTTTCTGCAGAATTATCCATTTCGGACAAGCTCACCATATGATCAGAAAACCCTCTGTGCTGTCACAACAGAGGAGATGGACAGAAAACAGTATTAGCATTAACATAAATTAAAGATTGTCAACTCCAACGTAAGCTGAAAAGCTGCTGTTGTCAGATTGCTAGCCCTAAAGATGCATCAATTATGGAAGATGCTTTCTTCTACTGATTTGTAAGATCTGGGCTCAGCTTAACTGCAGTACAAACAGCAGAGCCTACCTTCTCTTTGCAGCAATTGAAAAGCAGTAAAAAAGTCGTATCTGAGTTTTGCTGGGGTTTGTTTTGATTTGTGGTTTCTGGTGTTTGGGGGTTTGTTTGCGTTTTGCTTGGTTTGGTTTGGTTTTTTTGTAAATCATTGATCTAAGGATGACACCTGCCTCTGCGCTGCATGGGTAATATGTATTACTAGGTATGTCAGCTATTGTTTTAAACATAGTTAAAGCCTCTGAAGATAGGGGTAAAGGTTTAGATTATGAATATGCAACCACTGGGAATAGGACTGCTTAGTATCTCCATCAATGACACAGAAAATGGAACCAAGTGCACCCCAGCAAATTTGCAGATGACACCAAGCTGGGGTGCCAAGTGCAAAGTCCTGCACCTGGGTCAGGGCAACTCCTCCCGTCAATACAGGCTGGGGATGAAGGGCTTGAGAGCATCCCCTCACCTAGAAGGACTTGGGTGTATTGGAGGATGAAAAGCTGGGTTATTGGCTGATGAGAAGCTTAACACAACACATCAAAAGAAGCGTGACCAGCAAGTCAAGGAAGGTGATTCTACCCCTCTACTCTCATGAGACCCTACCTGCAGTACTGTGTCCAGCTCTGGGACCCACATCATAAGGATGTAGACCCACTGGAGCAAGTCCAGAGGAGAACTACAAAGATGCTCAGAGAACTGGAGAACCTCTTCTATGAAGACAGGCTGAGAGATCTGGGCTTCTTCAGCCTGGAAAACAGAAGACTCCAGGGAGACCTTAGCGCAGCCTTCCAATACCTAAAGGTGGCCTGTAAGAAAGATGGGGACAAGGCTCTGAGCTACCTGATGTAGCTGAGGATGTCCCTGCTTATTGCAGGGGGGTTGGACTGGATGACCTTTAAAGGTCCTTTCCCACCCAAAAGACTCTACGCTCCAATCCATGAGTGTCCTCATTTAGGAAAACTTATGTAGAGCGATCAGTACAGTGTCTATTGATCAACTTCAGATTTATTGATCACAAACAAGTGACAGTCATGCAGACCTACATTCCTGCTTTAATGTGAGCCTTAAGCATAATCCTTTCTTGTGTTTACAAATTATGCAGGACTAAGCATCTATTCCTGCAAGCCAGTTCACAAAGATTAATTGAATGCAGGCTAGCAGGAAAATATCAATAATTAACCCTCTGCTCGTAGTTTATAGTCTAATAAAACACAGGCATGAAGTGTTAAGGAATATGAAGAGTATTTCCCCTATTCTGATCCTCAATTTCAACAGCAACCATGCTCTCATAACCACACCCAAGAACAGAAAATAAAAGTCACAAGAAGTGATAGAAAAAATGGCAGCGTTTCTAAAAAATGCTGCATTCTGTGATAATTTCAATTTATTATTCATACTGTTCAATTTCCAGGAAAGCAAGGAAAGATGCCTGAAGAACCGATAAGGGAAAAAGAAGCTACAGTCCACTACACTTATCAGTGAAAAAGAAGAATTTGCTGCAGTCTATCCCATCAGAGACAATCAAGCAACTCTCCAGACACTTTTTTTTCCCAGATAAATGTTATGGGAAAAATCCTTCTCTATAAGATACAATTTGGCATTATCTGAAGAGTAAGAACTCCTTGGGCAGGGAAATCATTCTTAATCCCACTTTCAACTGGGCCTTACCAATGCCATTATATTTTGCCGTAATTCTGAAAGACCAGAAGTGAGGCAATGCTGTAACAATCTGTCCTACTCTATGCTGACTGCAAAGTCCAAGTCCATACTGTGCAGTATAATGCAATTATTTATAACAGGATTGTAGCAGAGTAACATTATTAGTCAAGGAAAAGCTCACGGTAGTTGATCAATAACCAGAGGTAAGAAACAACAGTGAGGAACGTAGAAAATGTAACACCAGAAACTGTCGCAAGTTTTTAGATCAAACTATTTGAAAAGCTAAAGAAATAGAAAAATACACATACAATTTTTTGCTCTCCCCTCTCATCTCTCTCTGAAGACAGATGTAATTTATTAGCAACTAGCTCACCATCTTGAGACCTCTGTAGGTAGATCAGTAACAAAAGAGTAACAGTCACATTTGCAGCAGTGTTATTACACATATTCACTGCATTTAAAACATTGTTCAACTTGAAGTTATTATTGCCTGGGCAATCTTTCTAAATTCTAGTGGATAAAGAGCAACTCCACAATAAAACATGGGAATAAAGCTGCACTATCCAAGTCGATAATTCAATTTACAGCCAATTTTTCAAAAGCCCATAGGTGGTTAAAGTGCCTCATCTCATACTCAATTGAAAACACCTAGTGCTATTGAAAACAAAAAATTAGAACAAAGCACCATCAATTCTCTGTAAATCACTTTAAGAACACTGGTAAAAATATTAAAAACAGCCTCTCTCAATAAGCAGAGTCGATGTCATTGTAACTATAATGAAACTGTTTTCCACACCCTAACTCAGACACATACTAGGACGTATATAAGTGAGAACATAAGACATTAATCTCCCAGCCTTTTTATGCTTGTTTTGGGGTTGGAACTAGGTGATCTTAAGGTCTTTTCCAATCCTGACTATCCTATAATTCTATGATTACACAAACTCAAAAAAAAAACCAAAAAAAATCTTAATTTTCAGTTTAAAATGCATTTTTCTAAGGAAAACCAGTTAATTCTGAAGAAAGTATAAATGGAAAATTCGCCATTTCATTATTGTGCTGAACTGCCTTGCTACAGTGCAAATGCTGTCTCCTGGGCTCTGGCTACTACAGCTGTCTATCAGTGTCCCTTCACCCCATTTTCTAGCATGGACTAGTTCAGGTAACATTTCTGAAAAGTTCTGGCTTCATTCAGAAGCCCACTACTTAACAAGCATAACCTGCAAACAAAATATTGTCTATTACTGACATCTGGAATAAAACAATAAAATGAAGAATGGCTGGAATTTTAACAATCACAGTTTGGAATATACTCACCCTGGATTATAAAGCATAACTGCTGACAGGTTCTCACAGGATTTTGAAAGATCTGTCATAGACAAGCTGAAGGAAGACAGCAGTCCACTCTAACAACAGACCACAAAATAAATGTATTAGACAAACACTGATGTGCTTACAAACTCTTGCTTTGTTTCTCTTGGTGAAATATTAACTAAAGAATGTGAAGCAAATAATAAAACGTATTCTACTATAATCAAGGAATGTCTGTATGAGCAAGAAAACTGAGAAAAGGTTTAAATTTACTAAACACTGATTTAACCTCACCTTTCTTTTCTCCCTTAGCTTAGCAGCTTCTTTGGGGTGGTTAAAGCGAAACATATTGGTTCTTCCAAGTAATATAACAGCACCTGATATAGAAAAATAAACACCATACACTGACAACATTCTGTACCTGAAAATGCTATGTAATTTTTCAGACAGACTATATAAGCAAAGACTTACATTAAGCAAGAACAAAATGAAAATGCATTTTGACAATTCAAGTGTATGATGATGCATGGCCACAGCTATGCTAACCAAACTGTACAATTTATTCCTTCCTTTTCCTACTTAAAAAAAATAAACAAACCACATATGTTTACACACACAAAGGTCTATCATGTTCATGTTCATGCAGTTCAGTTAAAGAATAAATATAGGTAGAGGAAGCAGTTGCCCCAGTTTGATCTATACACTCTTCAACAGTGCTACTCTGGAAGCCATCAGTAGGTACTGGATGCAACAGGAATGTCCACAAATATGACTAAGAACAAACTTGTCTATCCACTACTTATTGCAGTCAGGTTTGAACCCACCTCCACTAAAAACTCCAGATCTCCGTAATTTGTACACTCACTTACCTTTTCCTTCTCTATGTGGAACAACACTGAAGTTTATTGTCATTTAAACTGGGATTATTAGACTTTTATGCCCAATAGCTATTTTCTTAGAGAAGTACCTTGAATAATTCATATTGCTCAATGCACAAGCATTGTATTTATCAGTTATGGTACAGGTCACAAATGATGAGATTCTGGGCAATCTTGTCATATTTTAAAGACAATGGCACGAAAATTAACACTTTCCTACTACGAAGTATATTGTCAGTGATGTCTCACTACTGTCATAACACGGAATTCTTCCAAGTTAGCAACTACAGAGTCAAGCATTTATTTGTCAGTCAGTATGAGGCATTTCTAAGAAGAAAAAGGGCTCCATTACACTCACAGTATGAAAAAACTGCACTTAAGAACACTTGTTCACTATAAGCAAATTCTTACCATCTGAGAATGAAATGCTGCCCTTAATAAGGAATGTTACTTTTAAAATTAGCTTGATTAGGAGTATCAACTTAAATAAGGTCATCTAGTCTTGGCAAATAAACAGCCAAAGCCCTGCAGCCATGACATCACTTCTTAATACACAACTCATCAACTCTGGACTATATGAACAGCCTAATCTTAAAAAGAATAACCTTTCATAAATCTGTACGTAGGATTGCACTGCAAAGTCATTTTGATACAACCTCTAATTTACGTGATGACCTCTCCTTCAAGTGTGCTGGGCACACTTTTTATGTGAGCATATTAAAGGTATCCCTGATGGCCATGACTGCTGCTGTGGCAAAAGGGCTAAAACTGGTTTTAGCCTACCACTGCTTCATATGCTCACAGTTCTATCAAACACTTATCCTTGATGACTGCCTGGAGGGGGATTTTGCGACAGTGAGGATTTCTACGAAATTCCTTCAGTTACTTTCAAATGAGGATAAAAATAATTGTAAACATTTCTGACCACTTTACTAGGTGGAAGGAACTTTAATTAATTACCTAACATTTCAGATTGAATATAGTTACATATATGTGTCCCTAACTACATGAATTTAAAACAGAACAGGAGAGAGAGGCTTAACAGCAAGGACATGACAGTCAAGTCCCAATGACAGATCATACGAACAACTCCTAGGTTTCTCTTTTAGTCCTATGAACATTTTTATATTATTCTATCGTTAAAAAAACCTCTCCAATCTTAATTCCCACTTAGCACAACTTAAATAAGCATCAGCACCAAAGCCTCTTGCAGGAAAAAATCTGGATGAAACCCTGCAGTCAAATATTTCCTAAGCACCAGGTTCAATTGTCTACTGTTGTGCAATGCAGCTCTCCATCAGAATGCAAGGGTGTGAAGTGCAGTGTAAATATTGTCATGGAAACATAACTGGATTTGTTATGATGCTTGCTTTTCATTTATTTACTGTAAGCAACAATTCTTATCCTCTTTGAATGTTAAATGGCAAAGAATAAAAGTTTGTCAAAAACAGGCAGCATCAAGAGCAACAAAAACTAAGCAAAAAGAACTTTATCATAGAATCATAGAATGGTTTGGGTTAGAAAGAACCTTAAGATCATCCAGTTCCAACCCACCTGCCATGGGCAGGACACCTCACACTAAACCATGCCACCCAAGGCTCTGTCCAACCCGGCCTTGAACACCGCTAGGGATTGATCATTCACAACTTCCCTGGGCAACTCATTCCAGTGCCTCACCACCCTCACAGTAAAGAACTTCCTTGTATCTAACCTAATAATTTATGGAGCTCTGATCTCACAATTTAGCTGGCTGGCTCCAACACATAAATGACCAGAGAGCATAGGGGAAAAATTATATACACATACATGCCCACATAAATACATACATACATATATATAAAAACCATGCCTGCTGAATGTTATCAAGCATCTCGCCTACACAGAACAATATTTTGGAACTGTAAACAACCATATCTATAATTAAGATCTCACCAACTTCTAAAAGTCACTCCTATATTTTTGAAAGGGTTTGTTTTCTTTTATTAACAAACTATAAAAAACAAGCAGTGGGAGATTATATTAAATACCGAAGTGTTGGCATTTTGGCCTAAAATGCTGAAAACTTGATTTAAAGTGAGGGTTGTGCTCAAGGCCGGGTTGGACAGAGCCTTGGGTGGCATGGTTTACTGGGAGGTGTCCCCCTGCCCATGGCAGGAGGCATTGGAACTGGATGATCTTAAGGTCATTTCCAACCCTAACTATTCTATGATTCTATATATTTAAGATAAAGGACAGACTCTAATTGTGAATGTTAACCCAGTTACCTCTGTAAGTCCTACCACATGTTCTTAAGAATAAAAAAAATGCCGTAGTAAGCCACATTTACACAAAAAGGCCACATTAGCCAGTATTCACAAATGCTGGAAGTAATGTGCAAAAGGAAGCGGTAAATAATTACTATGCCTCTTTTTTTTGTAAACTCCATGACAGTCTAAATACTTCACACATTTTCAAATGAACAGTTATTAATGATGAACGGAAACATTTAAATATATCAGCAGTTAATCAGCATTACCTAAAGCAGACATTCAAGGAGGCTGGCACTTCCTGCTGTGAGACTAAATGCTAGCACAGCTTAGGATACATGGATCGGGCACAAGTCGTTAAACTAGTTATTTCATCAGGTCTGCCCTCCTTATGTCAGAGATGCCACCTTGCTCTCAGTCTCAGTCTGGTTGCACAGTCTACAGGACAGCTCACACAGCTGTTTTTCACAATGTAGTTACTCTGAGCAACCCTTTACCCTTCTTTTGAGTTGCAAATTTCTTTAGATAGAAATCCAGGAGGAAAAAATAAATCATGTTTCTACTCTTTACAGTACAAAAATCAAGTTGTTACATATGCCTGGAAGAGAGAAACTGAATCCAAACTCCTACTTTCTTCGGAGGCACACTGAGCTTCTACTGCCTTTGAAACGCAATGAAAAGTAAAGATGAGTCATAGCAACTCAGTTCTTATTGTTTACAGTGTTATTTGCTATTAATGCAATGTTTCCATTTGTTTCTACTGCTAATAACTTATCAAACATAAGACAAAGGGAAAGGACCTTGCTTCCCCCCTCTCTGCCCAGTATCTGCAACAGAAATGAGAGCATAAGCTTTTTGCTCTGCATCAAGAAATAAGATACTTTACAAAACCAATGTCTCCTCTCTACCACAAAACTCCTTCTCTCCTGAAAGCAAAGTTTTGGAGCACTTCTTTGAGTTCAGAAAAGATGCAAGACTTCTCTTGCTCAACACTGCAGTCTTCCTTCAGTAGAATAAGCTCACCCTGAAAGCTTCTTTTACAGAATATAAAGTGAGTCCGTTTTTCACAGCCTCACTCCTGAACAGGTCTTCAGCTCATTGCTAAATGGGAAGATATTCTGCGTGCTCCTGGAAGATAAAATATCCTGGCCTTCTGCTGCAGCACTTACCAGATTACTTGTCAGTCAGTCCTTTCCAGGCCAACACAATACACCTTTGTTCCCAGCTGTCCTGGCTGCTTTTTCATTTCCAGACTTTACAGCTTTTATATTAAAATTCTAATTCTCTAAACTTCCTCCATAACGGTTAGCCTTCCCCTTTCTGTCATTTCCCTACAGCTGCAGTGAACAGATACTCAGCTCAATCTCCTGCTGTACAAAAGGATTTGGCAACAGAGTGCTAAGTACGACACGTCTGAAGCTCAAGGGAGGGGGCAGGGTGTCTCTAACATTATTTTAGTACTATAGAGACCAATATTCTTTCACTTAATATTACAGCAACCTGAGCAACCTGGCATGGAGTTCACCTCATGCATAAGCCTTGAACGAAATCAAAGGCTAACTATTAAATCATACTCAAGATTATGAAGTGGCTTAAATTAGTGAAGAATTCTTTTCACCACATGGCAATTCTCTGACAGGTAAAACTCTGTGGCTCTCCGGATGCTTTTGGGCTGTAGTTGAGAAGACATGGAATTAAAATTAAATAAACAATAACCCCTTTTACACACAGATTTTTTGTGCTGCTGCCAGAAAGAAAATCAAAAATTACATTATACTGCATAATACCTTGGTTTAGGTGTGTGGCCTCTGTAATCTGAATACCATTCACAGAACACTGCGCCCCATTCAGCGGTATTAGATTCACAGTACCATCAAGATTTTCAAAGATGCAATGCTCACTTTCCAAATCAAGGCCATGAAGAACTAAACACAAAGAAATAAAATAACTTAGTCCCAAACAAATAACAAGATTATCATGCTGATATTAATTTACTAAGGACACATTACACTACAGACTATTTTTTCTCCCTCTGTGTAAACAATGTTTTCTTCCTTCCTTCATCACATCCTACACACTTTAAGAGTTGTCCCCATTTATTGTTTTGTTGAAGTGGAAATAAGGGTTGGTTTTAGGTTTTTTGATGAAATGTTCATTCCTCCTAAGTTTGGCACCTGATTAGCAAATGCTTTTTTTCCTTCCGATAAAAAACAGAAAAGTAAAACTTATGTATTTTTAGAGAGAGGGTTTTTGCACCAGTTTCACTGGGTAATAATGAAAGCTTCTTGACCTCAAAGCAACCATACTTAAATCTGAAAAGACAGGATACAATACGTAATTGTAGACTAGCAAGAATGGCTAAAGTAAGGTTCTTAGGTTCTATGACATTCAGGCCTTTCATCAACCAGTCCTGCTACTTTCTATTTCTTCTTCAAACTAAGGTTTGACTATCTCTACCTGTAATGTTTAATAACACAGAACAATGCACGTCTGCTACTTTAATAGAATCTACATAGAAACTTTATAGAAATTTAAGTTCAAGCATCTCTTGACCACAAAAATATACCCAACTTTTTTAGCAAACAGAATTTACCAAACTAAGCTACTTGACTCTCAGACTCTCACCTGAGAATTAAAAGGATGCAGTTTATTTAAGGAAACTGCCTTCAAGCAACATATCTGACAGGGTAGATCAGGTCTGGCAGTTGGTTGCTTTGATAAGAAGTGAGTAAGATAATCAGTAGAAGCAGCTACCTACATTTTACCAACTTAAAGAATTTTCTTCAACTCAGATCTCAAGCCCATAGACTGCTTTAGGTATAACAATATAACAATACAACAATCCTGTCATTATACAAAGGTTAAGAGAATGACTATGCAGTAATTGTGACAGGTGCTGCATGAAAAAGGATGCTATGTTTACAGGATGCTATTTCAAGAGAAGCAAGAAATAAATAACAAGTTTATGAATATACATAAATTTTAAGCCCACAAGCTGTTAGAGAAATCATGCTCTTTGAAGCAAATCCCACATCATTTAGATCTCAAATTTTCTAAAAATTAAAATACTCAAGAACACAGAGACAACAGAAAAAAAGGAAAAAACATGAAGCTTTGTTCACATATTGGGATGTCAGAAGAAGGAAAAACAACTGAAGAATGAACGTTAAAAAATGCCAAATTCCATACCAATATCCTGTTCGGTCATAGCATCTTCTCTGCCAACATGTGTTTGGCCCTCCTAATTAAGAGAGAAACACACATTATTTTCAGCTAAATCTCCCTTCTGCCCCAAGACAGATACTTATCCTTCCTCTTTCTCAGAATAACCTGAACAAAATACATGTTTACACATGCATGAAAAAAAAATTAGGCAGCATTTTTAGAACCTTTTCACAGTCACTACTATAAAAAATTATTATTAGCAAATTCAAGTTTCAACTCTCCTGTGTAGAACCACCTTAGTGGTTTTGAGGCAATTAATCTAGATTTGGATTTCAAGTCAAGCTTTATAACAAGATGAATGACAAACCATATACATGCATACAAATATTAAACATCCATCTCTGGTTAACCAGTTGACCCTAAGGATAAGCCTAAACAACTAAATTAACAGATATTTTAATTGAATCAGTGGCAACCTCGTAAGAGCTTTTCTCACATAGCAAAGAAATAGAATAAGCTTTTCTAACTATAGTGGAGAAATGTAATGAGCGCTATATTTAGACAGAAAATTAATATTACAATTTGTCTACAGACCAAAATCACAAGGCATATGAAGACTATGGAAATGCAGGTACGTATTTACCTTCAAGTGGTACAAGATGATACCAGTACTGAGAAGATCATCATCAATGCCAATTAGATGAGGCAGTTCAGAATCTAACACAACACCTATCCCTTCTTTCCTCAGAGCCAAGGTCTGCTCCTGTAAAGGACAAAAAACTATGTATTACAATATGCAAGAAGTAGTGATCTTCCTTCTTTTTTTAGATCACA
>JANRGW010012147.1:0-11118 GCA_024733675.1 Psilopsiagon aymara
GCAGAAGAGCTTTTTGAGATGGCTACTAATTAAATAATCAGAATAATCAGCTACCTACTTAATCCAGTTTTAAATGTCATACTTGATTTTGAGAAAAGGCAGATAGCAAGCAAAAATGTGAGAAGACAATTAGGCTAACCTGTTTAGGCCAGTCCTTTCGAAGGTCTTTCAGCCTCAGAGGCACTGATTTCATGGGATATGCACAAACCTAAACATCTTTTAAAAACTGGAGCCCTAAACAACCATTTTAAATACAACCTCAGAAGGTTCAGGTAAACATCAAGAAGGCAAACAACAGAAATGCTCTTCATTAATGAAATCGTGAATATGCAGTAATTACATTGAGTTCAACAGTTACTTTTGCTTTAGCATGAATGCGATTGATAGAGCAAATGTCGATACTTTTCCAGACATCT
Source organism: Psilopsiagon aymara (assembly GCA_024733675.1). Taxonomy (NCBI): domain Eukaryota; kingdom Metazoa; phylum Chordata; class Aves; order Psittaciformes; family Psittacidae; genus Psilopsiagon; species Psilopsiagon aymara. The sequence continues at coordinate 417 of JANRGW010012147.1, forward strand.
CCGGCATATGGCTCTTGAGATAGCCTTAAAATATTTGGAGGCAGATGAAAGCCTTTTCTAGAAATGTTTTGTTCTATGTGAATGATGAGACAAATGGTCCCCATGCAGCAGCACTATAGTTAAAGGCTCTGAAGGCTAGAGTTGGGGAAGAAGGGGGAAGGAGGGAAAAGGTCTGAAGCCTCACGGAAATGGTGTAATACTTGCCCTGACAGCTTGTACTCCAAAGCACTGACTGGTGGAGGATCAAGGGAACAGAAATTAAGAATAGAAACAGTAAGAATTTGCTGAGATGAGGCTCTCTCAGGAAAGAAAGAAAAAGCTGTTCCAGGTGCAATCAGGAGTTGGTTGGCTGAAGCCAGATTACAGGGCCTGAACAGGAGTAGCAACGTAGAGAACAATATGGACAAGTGACCCCCACGAATCTGAGCTATTCTGCACATGAAATGAGCCAGAGCCTCAGAGAAGACTTCTTCTCTGCCCCCATTAGGTGACCCAAGAGGATAGGGCTGGTGCCCAGTATCCACCACAACACCAAACAGTGCAGGTTCCCCATGCAGCTGCAGCTGCTATAATGAAAGCCAAGATGAGGTCTTGAACCCTCAGACAAGAAGTTCATGCCAGACTGAGTCTGTGAAGCCACTGAAGTCTAGACCCACACTAAGATTATAGCAATACACAAATGCCAAATAGCAAGGTCAGCACAAACGTTCAACAAATAGAAAATGGAGCTAGAGAATCTTGGTCTGGTCTGCTTTTACTTACAAACTATCAGCAGAGTCTGTTTCCTGAAAATCAGAAATCTAATACCAGGAGGTATCTGAATGTCTGGTTGTGTCTCTTTGGAGAATACCCTGTGCTAACCAAACCTTAGCCAGGCCAGACACTTAAAGTCACTATCTCATCACACTGCCATTTCTACTAGTTGTGGGCAGAAGGAGTATGTGCAGAGAAACATGACAAGGAAAATCAAACCAGCTCTTGCACAAGTATCTCTCAGTTCCTCTGCAGATGTAAGGTGAGTCACTTCATAGGATTAGAGTTCTGTCAGAATTGTTCCATCTGTACAGTTTCTGTTCAGGCTTCTTTCTCAGCTCATCATTCCTGAGCAGCTTCTAACACATTATGAAAGATCACTTTCTAGAGGATTAACCTAACACAAAAGATGTAGGCTAACAATAAGCATGCACAAACATTGTAGTAATCACAAGCAGCCTGATAGCTATGAAGTAACAGAAAGATGCAATAATGGGGAAAAAATAGAATCTGTAGTACAAAGCTGTACTATGCCTGCTTGGATAAAAAACTGCCTCAGAGCAGATAATGGATTCTTAGGAGGTAATGAACATTACTGCATATTTTTGGAAGTAGAAGGATTGACACTTTTTTCATAGACTCCAACCAACTATTTATCATGTGAGTCCACTGCAACACCGAACATGATGCTGCACCAGCCTGCAACATTATTCATACTGTAGACAGATTAACACATAGGAGCAAAATTGCTTCTTTGGAGCCACTCTGAAAGTTCACATTAAAACTTCTATTCATGCAGATCTGCAACTGGTGGATGAACAAGATACTTTGCCTTTTAAAACCACTTAGTAGCGCCTACATGCAACTGACTGATACCTTGTACTGGGGCAAAATACATCATGAGGTCTCAGAAATCTCTGTGTAGTTTATTTTGCAGCTTTATGAGGCTCTGTGTGTCAGGAAGTAATAAAAACCATGGAAGTAGGAGGAGGTAAGCCACATTGGTGGAGATCTGTGAACCAGTAGTGAACGTGTCTGACTGCTCTTATGGCCAAAAGATCAGGGAGAAACTTAAAACAACAAGGAAAAAGCACAGCAGAGAAGCATCTCTACCTTGGCTCCTCCCTACATGAGGGGCCAAGAAGAGTCCAGTACGACTCTTTGGCTAAATTAACCCAGCAGAAAGTACTAAAAAAGTCACTACATGCCAAGTGCACTTGAGCAGAGCAATTGTCTATAAGCTCAGAAAGTAGTCCTTCAGAATATAATTTTCAAATCATGTATCTTGGCTGAATTGTGCATATTTAGTGGCCTTTTTCTAAAGTGCACGATGGTTTTCATAGAATTATAACAATGACTTGAATCACATCACATATATGTAATATTTGGCATATTGAACAATGCATAATAATGGCATATTGAACTTGGGATGAAATAAATTTTTCCTGCTTTGTGTGAATAGAACCTGAAGGCTATGAAAAGCTAGGAAGTTACTATCAATTTACTATTTTCCGTCTATTTCCCATTTGTGTGAATTGAACGGATAGCCCAAATCAGCTCTGTAGCAAACTACAGTATGAGTCACAGGAGCTACAATTGCAAGCCACATTAATTGGCAGTTTAGCAATCCAGCTGGCCCTCACCCAAATGGTTGGAGTTACATAATCTTTTAAACTTTAGTGGTAGGCCCCTTTGGGTAAAATATGTAAGGCAGCCTCAAGAACTTTCCATTGCATTGTGTTGTGCTATGTCTGCTCAGACAGTTCATGGACAAACTTTTATAATCTGATATTTTATTAACACAAAACCAAAAGTTACTTTCTCTGTTACTGCCCTTTACTATAGGAACCATAAATGCCTAACAGCCATCAATAGAAGTTTTTTTCAGAGCAAGCCCCAAAGCAGTATATAATAAGAATGGGAGCTGGGAAGACCTTTGGTATAGATGGAACATTCATAGAGAAACTGTCATAAATTTAATGTTATTCACCCCCAGGTCTGCTCAGGGAATCATGGAACCCAGGAATGACTTAAAAGGCCCCTCAATATTATCTCTCCCTACAGTCTGTGCTCATCCTTGTGACTTGATCTCTAAGAGGAAAAGTATTTCTTGCCTGTTGATGATCTTTTACTTTCTCTTTCAATTAAAGAGAGTAGAAAGAACAGCAAAAGCATTAATCTCACTGTAAAGATGTTTGATACATGGAGATTAGTTCAGAAATTGAAGTTTATTTCCTAGGCATCAGAGCAACAAAGGCTGCAAGAGTCAAAAAAACCTAATACCCAGCTCTAATTTCACTTGCTCTGTTTCAATAAAGGTATAATTCTGTCTCCCTTTCTCCTAATTTACTTCACTGTTGAAGTAAAAATACTACTACAGAAAAGAATTATAGAGACTATAAAACAAACTAGCCATTGTAAGGGAAAACAAATAGTTGAGAAATTATTTCCGGTGTCATTTCAAATAAGTGAAAAAGTCAGAGCTCTATGGAAGTTAACTAGATAGTCAGATAATCCACAGTACAGAAGACCTTAAGCATACATGTTTGGCTAAGGGTAGGATGGTAGCTTGTGTGACGCTTGTGGCTAAACAAAATATAGATGAGCTTTACTGTTCCTTTTTCAGTTATTGAGACGCAACAGCTGAGTTTCAAAAGATGCAGACAGCTTCATGCACTATTTAACACTAATACACTTTCAGACAACCTCATGGAATAACTCCACTGCCAGCTCTGCTGAAAAAGGACAATGACAAACTAACTGTACAAAACTTCCCTATAAAGTCATCTAAGCTTCCCTATGAAGTTATGCAGCAAAAATTTGGCTGGCATCAAGGAGTGGTTTAGGAGACAGGCATCTCTTGATATGTGAAGCCTACTGTGATCCTCATTACCTGCTAGGTTTGTAGAGTGAATGGAAACACATTGACTTTCGAAGCTTTTGTATTCCAAAACAAAATGAACATAATTTCAGCTCAGGTAGAATCTCAGGTTTTAAGAAGCTTATTGCTTCATCATTTCTGAGTCACATTATTGTGAAATGTCTTTCCATATATAGAATTTTCAAAGCATTCATGAAATGCACAATAAGTCTCAGATTCAGTATCAAAGTGAATTAGTTACTCATCAGTAGAGAAGCCTTTTCCAATCAAAACCCTTTGTCCATCTCCTTCTGTAATGAACATAATGGGCTACATTTCCTTCCAGCTCATCCCACTCCCACTTCCTCCTAACCCTTGGCAGAGCAGCCTGCAATTCTAGTATGGAGAGCTCTGAAGATTATGATATCTGGGAGAACCTGAAAAGCAGAGAGAGATGGAAATATTCACCAGCCGCAGCTGCATCCCATTCAGCTGGCTTGTCAAAGTACATCCTGATTGGAATAAATTACATCTCAGCCTCTGAACACTGGCGGGGAAACAAAGTGTTTACAACATAACACCTAGTTGGATCAATTCCAAATTGTGACAGATGTCATATGAAGTTGCCTTGATGGAGTGAAGCACAGGTTTCTTTCCAAAGTTGAAATCAGTGCATTAGCATTAAAATGTTGATCTTCATTTTGAATGACAGCATCATCATATTATCATATAATCAACACAGCCTTGTACATAAATGCAAGATTGTGTTGCTGAAAAAGGTAGATGCATCTTAAAGAAACACGTTAATATTTTAAAACTGAATAAAGCCTACAGAAAATCATCAAATTCCCCAGGTAAGATGCCAGTTACATTGTCCTCAGCTTCTATAACATAGTTATTCTTTTGGGGAATGGCTTTTGGAAAATAAAAAGTTAAAATATAAATCCTGCCATTGGTAGTAACCACAGCTCAAAGCCAGATTGGGGCTCTAAGAAGCTTCAGTGAAATCTACCTGCAAACTTTCAGTGCAAGTTTCTTTTTCCCCTCCCAACAAAATGACAAGTAAATTTCATGAACTGTCAAACCCAGGCTAAGAGTAGACTGGAAGTCTGGAAGTTAAAGCCACAGGCTGCCATGTAGCTTGAATTCACCATAATAGATCTCAGTGCAGACTTCTAGCATCTTTGTTAGCCACATGTCATCCCTCTGCTCATACAAAAAAAACACCCAAAAAAGTAGAGCCCTCCTGACTGTCCAACACACAGCTATGCTTGTGAACAGAAGGACAGATAGGAGCCTCAGACAAACAGGCCTTTCACTTCTCTAACTCATCTTTTTAGGACAATATCAGAGTATTAATCATAACAAACTTAGCCATGGTCAGGGATATGTCTCTGCACAAGTTGCCTCTGCACTACACATAAACCTCAATCATGATCAGGAAAAAAAAAAATAAATCAAATTCTGGTAACAGCATTACAAGCCATACTGCACCAGATGAAAAAAGCATATAAGTATTCAGACAGTTCATTCTTCAGGTATTTTACATTCACACTGAATAGTCACATCTGCTCCTAAACAAAAGTACCTTTTCTTGTGACAGAGAATTTAAAAATTGGAAAAGAGAAAGAATAATGTCCTGGAATCTTCACTTCACTAAATTTATAGCACAACCACACTAAGGTTATAGCATTAATCAGAGATGATGTAGAAAAAAAAATTAAGTAAAGAGGATCAGGCCCTAACCTCAAGTTACAGGAACTTATGTGCACTTACAAACAATATGAGTCAACACTGAACAATTGTTCTTGCTTCCCTATGCCTCCATGAAACGCTTATCTGGTAATTCTTGGGCCCAAATTGAGTTTGCTGGAGCATGTGTACAAAGGTGACATTAAGTAAATGCAGAGTAGTAGCACACACAGAAAAAAAAAAAGGGGGGGGAAGTTTTTATATCTTGTGAGTTATTCATCACTTCTCTTTCTAATTGCAGAATTTTAATGTTAACAATTATTTGTCCCAGGATGCATGCAGTCTAACTTACTCAGTTTTGAAGAGCAGTTCATAGGTGAGACTGCCTTCTTCCAGCAGTGTACAGCCCAGCTGGCTGCTTTCCAAACACCCTTCCCCACAGTTGGTTAAGTTTAGGCAATAACGAATGGTTTTGTGCTTACTCAAAGGAAGCAGCCTCTGCTAAGGGACAGTTTTGTTACCAGTCATTTCAATGCCTAGCTCAATAGTTGCAGAAAGGAAAATTCCTCTCAGTTTACCACATCAAGTGGCAGGTTATGGCAATTATCCTCCCATCTCCCTTGTCTCCCAGTCTCAGAGCAGCTTAATAGTCAACCACCCACCCTCTTTCTGGACCCCAAGCATTATCAAGAGTACAAATAGACTCTGTGACCTAACCCTTTTGCTTCACCTTCATTGCTGGTTTGCTTGCTTCATTTTCAGATAGGCAGCTGAATAAATGTATTGAGCTGTCTGCATTTTAGCAGAAAATGACACTGATTGTCACTAAATATAATGAGTGCCGTATGTGTGTTTCATTGGAACCACAAGCTCAAATTAGCCTGTCAGAATTTGATGGTACCCTGATGCCAGCCTGTCAAGTGGCACAATTAGCTTAAGAGAATAAAGAAAAGGCTTTTCAAAGCCATCAAGGCTTTCCACTTGTTCAAGTCCCATCCCTTTGCTTGCTGCCTTTATTAAATCTAAATGCATTTTGTATTTGCAGATAGGTAGATGCTGTCTCTTTGCTCCGTCTTCCTCAGCTCCCTCTTTACCACTACTTTCTTACTACAATCTCATCAAATCTGTGGAGAGGAAAAGCAAATCACTCCTTCACAGGTCCCTAAAGTCTAGTTTTCTTCCAGTGAAAAGAAATGTTTACCTGTAGATAAAACCTTATCAGTGGCTCAGCTTTGCATTTCTTACAGAGCACTTAAAAGCGTTAGAATAATACTGGATGAACTGAAAGAGCAGTGACCTCAAGCAGAAGAGCTGTCTTCCTTATTATTCTTTCTTTCCCCACCAGTGCATACAGAGGTGGAGCATTTCTCATCACAGACATCTCAGAGACCAGCAGAAACAAATGTGAAATCAAGCTCAGAATTGCTATCTGTTGCCCCAAGGGCATGGCCGTGCCTAACACAAATTGCAAACTCACTAATCCCAAGCATGTCCAAAACTGACTCATAGGCTGGCAGCTCTGAGCTGCAGTTGGATCTACAAAGCAGACAGCCTGTTCAGATTGCTCCTTAGCAACAGCGCTTGCGTCTTTTTCCTAAGAACCCCCTCTCATCTCCTTCCCAGCTCTTGGCCCCTTTTAGCCCTGACTTTCCACCACTTATTTGTAATGCCGGAGACCCTGTAAGGACACCAGCTCATTGGGGGAGGGGGGGTGTGAGAAGAGAAAGAATGATAGAATTATATATGCTCTGAACCATTATTTTTGTGGGTTTTTGCTCTTTTTTCCCCCTCAGACCATAAGAATATTCTTATTTGTATAAATTATTTAAGAAAATTAATTAAAAATTGATCCATGGTCTCTTCCACAGACCAGACTCAGCTATGCTGCTAGCATTTGTAAGATGAAGAAACACACTCATGGTTGATCTTGGAGGTGAAGGCACCTTGTGAAGTGCTTTGGAAGCTGTCTGGTGTCTCCAAGGGGTTAAAGAAGAGGTATCTGTGTTCTACTCTTTCTGTGCCAGTGAAATCACAATCCAGCAGTGCTAGCTCATAGTAGACTTGTAGCTTGGCAGCAGATGCTTTCCAGATCATTACACACCTCACAGAACAGTTTTGCCAAGAATTATCCATGACTGTATTTAGAATAGTTTCATTTAAACTAAAAAGCACTCTAGTTTTGTCAGCTCCCCTTGGGATCACCCCCAGCAGAATCTAAGCATTAAAACCTAAATTGATTTCATTAAGGAAACAAAATCAAACATCTAGCTCCAAGACTGAAAAACAGGTAGCAAATAAAACATAGCTCCTCACACCAAGATCCAAGATTGTGCTCACAAAAAGGTACTTTGCTAGGTCTTACCTCTTATGTCCAAGTTCCCACAATGCCAGGGTAGGGATCTTTGAGAAATAATCTAATAGCTGTTTTGAGAACTGTATATCATAAAGAAGTCACACTGATTTACACACTATATGAAGTGCTGGTGCGACACACTACTTGCCAGCGGAGACCAACCTTCCACCTGAATGGCACACCAGCTAGTGTAGTAAGAGAGAAGCTCTTCTAAGCTGATACTCTAAACTTCTGGCGAGTGCTGTTGGCCTCACCGTTTGTGGCTTGGCTTTGCCAGGGAGAAGGGGAATGAGTACTCTGGTAAGTCTGGGCTCAGTGGCTACCTCAGCTTCCCACTGGCCCCACAGCAGCAGAGTAGGGCATGCAGCAGTGCTTCCACTGCCCCAGTTTGGTAGCTTGGCGTATGTCCTCGGTTCAGCTATAGCAGTTATTACCTAAACCATGACAGCATACCAGCATAGGACCATCATCTTTGGCAAGTTCTCACTGGCCTGACGAGGGCAGATAGCAAAATGATAGCTACTATAGTTCCACATATGGACCATAGACAGGTTTGAGGTCCCAGAAAGAAAGCTGAGAAAGCTGAGTCACCTCCTCAGCTACTTCCTGGTTCTGTGACCATGAGAAGACAGGAAATGGTGGCACCTAACTGCTTGCTTTGCATTTCAAACAGGTTTCACTCAGTCTAGCAAGTTTCCACCGCCTCCATGTTCTGACACAAAATACTGCCAAGAGCAACCAAACATGCATGTGGTAAAGATAAGTTGGCCTCATACTGACAGCTTCTCTTGATGCATCTTGTGCCCTGATAGTTTTCCTTCCTATGCACTTTCCCTATTTTATTTTTTTTGTGAATCAATACACCTTCAATATTGGTTTAACACAAGTTACTTTTGTGGCTGTTACCATTAAACTCAGCTGCCCTTACAGTGAATGCTTGCACCTCATTCCTTCTACACAACTCTTAAGAATTTGATATTTATTTATTAGAAAATTTAGCAAGTCATTGTGATGCTGACAGACATCACCTTTGACCTTCAGTTATCTGAGGTTGCTATTTTGCAGCTATCACACAAGAAGCTTTTATCAATATTCCTCTATCCAAAAAGTATATTTCATGAAGGCGGTATCTCAGAGGAGAAGCCACCCTATCTAGCCTGTGTGGACTATTTAATAAAAGGCTGCACCTGAAGGAAGGGAACAAATGAGTTTGTGAAGCATGTAGGACTCTTTCCACACTTCCAAAATGTCTGCAGTGGAGAAAAAGGTAAACAGTGAAGAAACAGAGAAGGGAAGTAAAGAGAAACATTCTGAAGAAGTTTCAGAAAGGAATAAATTAGGGGCTTCCACTATCTTAACACTGCTTTGGGTTACTTAGGCTCCTTGATGGTACCACTACTTGATATCAGTGTCTATCAGTGAAAGACTGGCCCAACTACTGCACGCCACTGAGGGAAGTGGAGATTAAATTAACTGGTGAAGTAGCAGTTACCCCAGTTACCCCAGCACTTCTATTCCATTTAGATGCCACTGTTTTGCACTTGAAGTATTTTTTCACACGAAGATACAACATTCAGTCTTATTTTGCTAAGATCAAGGCTCATAGACATGACTACGAAACACAACATCCAGCTCAATCTATAATATGTCTATATATTGCTTAGCTTAGAACCAATATGTCTGCTCTTTAACAGTTTACAATTGCTCATCATAAAGGCTTCCCCTTCAGCTTTGCTCTTTAATATACTGTTAGGTGCACCATGTCTTTCAGGAACTAAAATTCAAGAGGCATTAGAAAACTTGCTTCATTTCAAATGCTAGTTGGGCCAAAACAGTCTTCACTGCTTCCGTAGTTACCATAGAATCACGGAATGGTTTGGGTTAGAAAGGACCTTAAAGATCATCTAGTTCCAGCCCCTCTGTATGGGGAGGGACACCTCCCACTCGATCAGGCTGCTCAAAGCCCCATCCCACCTGGCTTTGAATGCTTCCAGGGATGGGGCAGCCACAACTTCTCTGGGCAACTGGTGCCAGCACCTCACCACCCTCACAGGGAAGAATTCCTGATGCATGAAAATTCAGGTCTGAGGGATGTAACCTTCTTTAACCCACATAATACCTCAAAAATGTTCTTCTGGGGTTGGCTGGTTGTTTTGATAATGCAAAATAGCTCATGTTTGTCTGCAACAGAACACATTCCTCATGACCATTCTTCATGAACACTGATTCTGAGGTATCTTGAGATCCTCAAGTCTACACCAGGCAGCCTGGTTTACTATATGGCCTGCTGAAGCTTCAGCCAAGGGGTGCTAAACAAAAAACTTCAGCTGCACTGAGTAAGAAAGAAAAGAGCATAACTAGGGCATTAACACTTAAATATTAATTAGACAGGACTGGAACATGGAAACACTTAAAATAAATGCTCTTGATGACATTATTAAATGTAAAATTTTATGCATGCTAAATCATTTTGTAGCCTGATAAAATAGCTCTTTTTCTGTGGCCTAGGAGATGCATAATTAATGTATTTTTTCTAGCCATTAATGTTTAATTATTAAAGAGTTTGACTAACATTTAGATTTCAAAAGTATAAAAGTCCTTTGAAAAACCTAACATTTTTTGTGAAGAACATGACTGAAATAAGTCATTTTTATAAGATTTTTATTATAATTTCTTTTAAAACAGCACACACCAGTCTCTTTATGTCCTACTGAAATCTGGGGTAAGGAGAGGGATTTTGTTTTTCTTTTCCTTAGTTTGTTGTTGAATATATCTCTCAAGTATTTTCTTCTTGCTCTGACAAACTAGGTGCAAGGAAGCCCTAAATACAGAAACATGGAATATTTGGGGTAGGAAATAACCTTAAGATCATCTAGTTCCAACCCCCCTGCCATGGCCACGGACACCTCACACTAAACCACACCACCCAAGGCTATGTCCAACCTGGCCTTGAACACCACCAGGGACGGAGCATTCACAGCTTCCCTGGGCAACCCATTCCAGTGCCTCACCACCCTCACAGTAAAGAATTTCTTCCTCATATC
>JANRGW010012150.1:0-12367 GCA_024733675.1 Psilopsiagon aymara
GGCAGGATCACCTCCCTCGATCTGCTGGTCACACTCCTTTTGATGCAGCCCAGGATACGGTTGGCTTTCTGGGCTGCGAGCGCACACTGCCGGCTCATGTTCATTTCCTCATCAACCCACACCCCCAAGTCCTTCTCCGCAGGGCTGCTCTGAATCTCTTCTCTGCCCAGAATCTCTTCTCTGCCCAGTTTAGTAATTTTCCATATATGTGTGATGCACAGATTAATGTGCAATTAAATGATCAATTAAAATAGCTGTATTTTCTTTAAATTGCTTTCTGGCAACAAGTTCTGACCATTTTCCAAGCTGCTGCATACTTAAACATCATGAGATCACATGCTGGTTTTAGGAAGCAGGCAGATAGCTTCTTTGTAAATGTAGATTTGTGTGAATCTCAAAACTGCTTAAGTGATTTATGGAAGCCAACAGTTTTTCTGGGTAGATGTTGCAGCAACAGCAGCAAAGGATCTCCATGTCGCTTTTTCATCCTAATATTCCTCTTCTTCTCACAAAACCCATATGATTGAGAAAATAGAGGCATTTGTGCCAAAGAAGTAACCAAAGGCAGCTAGAGGGTGATTTAGGACTATGAAACAATAGATACAGCTGCCTAACCAAATAAAAAAGTAACAAAACCAGCACTAAATGAGAGGAAAATCAGGACTTTTGTCATGAAAACAGTAGTCTTGTTCAGTGCTTGAGTACTGGCAAGGCTTTCTGAGAACACACACTTTGAAACCTCTTTGGAAAGCATCAAGATTGTGTTCTAGTGCAGCCCAGTAAATGCTTCTATGGGGAATTGTTTGGCATATGAATCAACCACATGCATGTACTATGCTGCAGAGATAACAGGTAGACTTGCAGTTGATGAATGAAGAAGATGCAAAGGAAATTTTCTAAGCTTATTTGGTAAGAGTGACAAATGGAAACTAAAGCCAATTGGGAATATTAAATAACACAGGTAGTCCTGAGCTTATTTTTGTTTTGATGGGACTTAAGCAAGATGCAAGACTGTCTGTGTCCCTAAAAAACCTCATAAAGATTAGGATTTAGAGGGAAAGCTGAGTATCTGATGGAAGACCAATGGTTAAGTTCAGTTTATCAAAAGAGCTGCATGTTTTAGAAGAGATGGGTAAGACCAGGAAATCAGACCTGAGAGCAAGCTCCCAGGTACCTGCAAAACCATTCAAAATAACTACCTAAATGTGGATTAAAGAAGCAAACATTAAGGTCTGGCTGCAACAGCATCTCTGGTGAGGCCACAGTCTTTTACGTGTTTACATCGATGTTATCCAGTCTCAAGACAAAGAACAAATAAGATCAACCCAATGTGAGGAAAACAGTAACAGCAGCTGGCAGGCAGCTGCAGTAGCTCAGTGGAAAGCTCTGTGTCCAGTGAGGGGACCATAGCCATCTGTCCCACTGCTGCTGTCCTGGAAACAACTGTTTCAAGTAAAACTGAGAAGCAACTCAGAATTAGGAATCTTTTTTTTTCCCCCTACTTTCTTAAAGAAGAGAGGGAGTTGGCTGTCATCAGTGCAGAGGCAAATCTGGCCTGTGATGAGATGATAGAGCATCTGACTAAGGAGCAAAGGAAGGCACAGGAAGAGGAAAAGGGTCAACATGGTTGGTGGTAAAACCATAGGTGGTGGATGAGATATTGGAGAGAAAGACAGATTCTGGTCACCAGCAGAAAATGTGTGGGATTGAGGGGAGCAAAAGGTAGAAAACTCTTGGTGATAGGTGGCTGTGTGATCAGAAGCCTAGAGGGGATGAGAAAAACAAGCAATTGGATGCTGACTGATGATGGGTCTGTATGTTGACTGGGTATCAGCATGGCAAAATTTAGAGATGCAGACAGAATTTGATCCTGGCTTTTTAAGAAAGAGTTGAAGATCCAGGCCACAGTGAGGCAAAATTAAATTACAAACACATGGGATTGTGCAAATTTTAGGTACCAACAGAGGTGAAATTTGTCAGAAAGAGGAAAATGGAATGGAAAATAAAACAATACAAAAGGTGAAGAGCAGAATCCAGGAAATAAAACTGTGCATAACATCTGCCTTCTAACCATTGCTGCAAATTTATCTCATCCAGAATCTGTGTGGAACTTTCACTACCCCTTCCCTGTTATGAGGGGAATTGCCTTTTATGTTGTTTTTAGGTTAAAGACATACAGTTCATTTGTCTGCTGTAGACTTGTTCATGACAGACAAATATAATATAACAGATTATCTTCCATTAAAAAATTGCAGACTTGGGTCAGATGCCATATAACTCGCTGAGTTTCATTCCCTCCCAAGGGTTCCATCTATCCCCACAAAATAAATTCATGTGTACTAAGGGTTTTTTCATGACTAGGCAATGTCCCTGTTCCCTGGAAACTTGCTGTTGTTATTTGTCTTTGTGAACCTCCCCTTTGAAAATGCCAAATCCTTTAAATTAATGCTTGGGAGGGTCATATTTTGCATTTCAGTTGTTGAAAAGACATTGCATTTATTTAACAACATAAAGCTCCCTGAGGATCAGCAACCACAGTTTGTTATATAAAAGTGTGCTGTGCTTTCTGTAATTTGGGAGTTGACTACTCACATAATCATAGCTACCAATATTCAGAGCTTACAGGGCTTTTTTTTATTCTCATATTATTGCTTTCTTTCATCATAAAATACATCTTGTGTTTTATATGGCTAGATCCTGCTCTCAGTGAAGTATTTGGCTTCCGTTGTACAGAACAGATCACTAGTTGGTTGAAATAATGTCTTAAAAAAGTTTGGGAGGGTTAACTTGTGATCACCAGCCATATTTCTTTGATTCATTATCATCTATGAGGCATTTGAATGATCGTGGCTTAATTGTATTCAGATGCCCTTATCAGCAGGAGTAGCTTTATGATAGCAAAGTAGCATAGTTTCAATTGAATTTTAGAGGGAGCATCAGTATCTTCAACTGTCCTTAATACCAATTTTATTTTAAACTTCTACTTAATTAAACAAAACATTCAAAAGCAAGCTGAGATTCTTGGAATAAGCATGGAGCTTTCCTCAGCAGATAATAGATCCAGGTGGGAGAAATGAAAGCAACTATGAGTTAATCTAGTTAATATGCTAAATCTGGGAATTCTTGTATCTTAGTCCAGTAGCGCACATCCAGTACTGTACACCTTGGGTCCATGCACCTGTGCTCTTCCTTGAGATTACATAGAAAATTTGAATATTGTAAGAGCAAGGCCTTGCTTTTTAGGGAGATCTAGTACAGAGAAGATGCCCTGGGATGTCAGCTCCCCAGACTTACACCATAAGAAACACTGAACTCCTTTACTGTGACTCCTTTACTGTTGCTAATGTATGTAACCTTTATCAAACCCAGTAGTTCTTCTGTCTCAGCTCCTCTTGCATAAAATGCAGAAGCATTAAACACAGAATTATTGTGGTCATAGTGGCTATGTGAACAATTAAAGTAGATAAGTAGTCAGCCCAATGTATCTGCACAATTCTGTACCACTATTTTAACCACAGCCTCCAGGTCTGTGCATGCTTACATGGTCACTGTTGCCATCTGATGTTCCCAGCACCTGATGTACTGTACTTTCCACATGCTTTGGAAAAGAGAGACCCATTATTTGTTGTCCCTGAGTACAGATGGGAGTCTCAACTGCACTCATTTCTCCCTCACCACTGTTTATAAATAGCATTTTGATTGATCAAAAGTTACAGTAGGAGGACAACTAACTTTATTTTCTGGGATTCCTATGACTCGGGCAGGGGGCGCGCTAGTTTTGCATTTAGCTCAGCCTAGATAGCAAAAGACTCCATCAGTTCGTTTCTTTATGTCTCCAGTCCACTTCACATTCTAGTGTCACAGCTGAAGTCAGCTTGCAGTGTTTAGGTTCGTAGCATTGCACTAACATGTTGTTAAGTTTTAAAAAGAATTCAGTGTTCAGCAAAAATTTTAAATGAAAATCCTTTCTTTTCACATTAGATTTAGTAAATCCCTTCCCTTTCACAAATGAGAAATCAGGGCCTAAACTATTCTGACAGCATTTAGAAGTTTTTCACTTTTGAAGCTTTTTGTGTTTTATAAATCTAATTAACTGTAATAAGAAAATAATAGGACATAATGTTTGTTTTACAAGGTGATTGATCTCTTGGCAGCCTGGCAGACTCTATTATTGATTGGTTGGTGGATAATGTCAGAGTGGATATGTCCTGGAGGAGAATAGCTGACACCTAAATCCATATGTGACAGATTACCATCTGTGTTGGAAGACAGGTTTCTTCGTGAAATTGCAAAGATAACAGGTGAAAATGGAGAAAGTGACATGAGGGAAACGTGTTGAAACCTGCCTCAACCTTTCCATGCTCTAAGAGCATTTACACAAAGCGCTCTATTTTGTGGGCAGCATGTTTTCAGGATGAGGGAGATTAACTTTTAATTACATTCATTCCTGTCTGCCCAGTCTAGTTTTAATTCTGTTAATTAGGGAAATGCCTTGCCCCACAACCTAGCCATAAAGCTAATTAAACAGAGAACCTTCATTTGCTATTTAGTGGGACTTCAGTTCTGTAATGCTTATCATACATTACAGTTAATTAGCACTGTGGGAGGGAAAATGAGGATGTCGCTGAAGTGCAAAACTCAAATTAGAGGTGCTGCAATATATGCTTTATTTCATTTTGCAGCTATCTGATGCAAGGAAGTCACATGCTACCCTACCTGCCTTAGTTTCACATTTGTTAAAGGAGAATCAATTAAATGTATCTCTCCTGCAGAAGTTTTGTGTAGGTTTAATGTAATGAAGTTGATAAGCTGCTGGCCTTTGAAATCCTTAAGTAGAAGACGCTGCATAAATAGAATTATTTCTCCCTGAAGCATGCAAAGCATGTTGGAGGAAATGAGCTATGCAGTTACAGGTAGAGGGGTAGAACAGCAGATGTACTTCCTGAAGATGGAAGTACAGTTCTTCACATATTCACAAAATCTTCTAGGGCGAAACACAACCAGCATGGACCATGCTGCTGTCTCAAACCATTCAGAAGCCCAGACCACAAATTAAAATAAAATGTAATTTGACTGAAAAATTCTGATGGTAAATGCCTTTAATTCGTAATGTTTTGTTTAATTATAATAATCCATTTTAAAGCATTGTTCCTGAAAGTATCAAGTGATAATTACCAGTACCCCACTGTGCAGATGAAGTGAAGCAGAGAAATGTTGCAATTTGCCCAAACTGCTAGGTAAACCCATTGTAAAACTGGAACTAGGACTTGCAACTCCCTGTTAACTACCAGACAGCAGCTGGCTTGATGTTTTCTGGAGGAAAGAGCAGAACCTAAGTTCTACCTTGATTTATATTTCTCACTGTGACACTGAATCCAATGAGTCTGAGGATATGAAATTATACCTTAATAGGTTACCCCTGACATGCATTAAGATACTATGGAAAATGTTACCTAGAGCATTGCAAGTATAGCCCAGGAGGTTATGCTTATGCTAATCCTGAGTTACTCAATATATTTCAAGTTTTATTGCAAGGCAGCAGGCAAATATAAAAAAATAATTGCAGTGTTAACATTTCTGGCTCTGGTAATATTTGTAATGTAGAGCAACCTGTAGAATAAAGTGTTTTATGCAAGTCTGTGCTGACTAATACACTATCAAACCAAGGTAGCTGGCTGGGTTGTCCACTGGGCTTGGATTCAAGTGTGGATGAATCCACATTGTTTTTCTGTGCCTTTATTTCCCCATTGCTAACATGGGGTTAAAAAGTTTTGTGGCTGCTTTATAAAGCACTCTGTGGTCTACATGCATTGGGGCACTAATACCTGTGTCAACGAGGCAACACTAGTTACAAGATTTAGGGGACAGTGGTGATTTGTGGAAGTATGAGAAAAGGGAAGGAAAGAAAAGTAAAACTGTGAAAGAAGGGAAAAAGAGCTAACAGACTAACCCACTTTGTAGACAATATGATGTCCAGTCTTTCTGGTAATAGCATTATTAATCCTAACATGCTGTCATTAATACAAACAAGAAGGATATGAAGTTTCTGTAATTATTTCAGGTTGATCTGGGAGTATATTATTTTCCTGGAGGTAGGTAGATTTTAAAACTGGAAAGGATTAGAAAGACACAATCAGTTCAAATATTTGTCCAGCCATTGAAAGGAGAAGCCTCACTTCCGCCTGTGATGAGGCTTTGGAAATCTCCATATCTATCATTATTCAACAGCTAAGTGAAGATTGCAGGTTGATTACCCTTTCAGCTGCCTTTGAGCAGCTTATGTGAAATGTTAAGTTCTAAGGTGCCTAAAATCTCTACTTTTTAATTTGTTTTCTGACTTATATGCAGCAAGGCAAATCTTTGTGAGTTTATACACATACATGCACACACATGTGCTCACATACCCCCAATCAGAACCAAGTCCTTCCAGATATGAATTACTCTGAGGGGAGCTTAAATATGTACAGGTAGAACAGGAACAGTCATTTCCTTTAATATTCACAAGGACATGAAAAGAAAAATAATGGTCTGCATGCTTCTTCTAGTCAGATTGTGGCTATGCAACATATCATAAAGCAACTGAGTTTCTGTTATTTAGAGAAGTTGTATTTTACACTGATTATACTGCCTCCCTCATATTTTTAGATGTTCAGAAAACTTAGGATAGTAACTTATTTCAGAAACATTTTATTCATTCCTCTTTCATTCTTCTAAAATTATTGCCCATTCCATTCTTCTAAAATTAGCTTTTGAGTGTCAAAAAGAATATGGAGAACTTTGCAAAATAACTACAAAGAAAGGATGTTTAGAAAGAGTACTTGGTTCTGTGTGCCCAAACTGACTTATTAGCAAATTCCACAAGGCTCTAGGGTCATATAAGCAGATCCAGAGTGTAGTCATGCTTGACTTCACCACAGTGACTGTCTTGATGTCAGGCCTTTACTTATAGGATTTGCTGCAAGCCTGGACTTACATTTAACAATGTGCATAGAGATGACAGCAAGTCACGGAATCTGGAGTGGAACCTCTCCACTCTTTGTGAACAGCAGGACAAGTCAGGGCTTGTTTCTAGGTTCAGAGGGGCCCACAGCTTTTGTGATGGTGTTGCCGAGTTCCATCTCCACACTAATATTTACAATTGTTTTTTTCTACAAAATATGAAAAATGTAAGAAATTTTTAGCTACTTTTATGCAAATCCTATGTTTGCTTTTGGTTGTTTTTTTTCAATTGCATGTCGAGGACTGAAGCATTTTCAGGGCTAATGGGAAGCTTGAGTGCTTAGTTGCATGTTAGCACCATACCTTCACCTGCTATTTTGACTAGTACATTTTAATGTTTCTGTGGTTTTTCATTGGCCTGTATTTCCCATTTCTGCATGTGTCCCATTTGTGCTGGGCACATTAGTTGGTATTTGTGCCAGACAGGCAGCTTGTATGAGCAAGTTGTCATTAAGCAATATTGATTATTGCATAAGAGAAATCCTTTGGGATTTCATTGCTAATGCACTGAAAGCCCATCAGACCTTCTAGTTTGAAATGACCAGCACATTGTCTGAACACTTATGACCAGGGCATTTTATGTGCAGTCCCTCATGGAGAAATACAGTTCTTTATATACTTTTGCATTCCTGGAGATACAGGGGAGCAGAGCGGTGTGGAAAGTTTGAGCCATTCTTCTGCAACCTGCGTCATCAGTTGAAAAAGAGCTACTTGAGAACTAGGTTTGAAGACACCAGGTTTATGTCTCCTCCACAGGCAGTCCTAATAATAGTATAGGGATATTTGACTAAATCATTCAAAGCTGGAAGAGATACCATGATGATTTCCACTGGGTTTTTCTTCCCTGTATGATAGGCAGACATACATACTCTCTGTGAAGTTCAAATAGGCACTTGGCAAAGTTGGGTACCGGTCAGTTTAAAGATAAATGGGGCCTCACCTTCTCACACAGTGGAATCATTTATTTTCACATGGCTCATAGCAAGAATTATTTATAGCTGTGGAAAGAAAAATAGTGGGGATATAGACTTGGTGCAATTTCTATGAACCAGTTAGACATGATACGGTTGGATACTGCTCTCTTCCAAGTGAAATGCAATGATCCACTGCTCTCCATAGAGTGAAATAATTTTTACATTCCTTGTCAGTCTTGCTATGGCTGTGGAAAGAAATACAGTGAAAGGGGAGACGTTAGCACTGTTTGTGTTATTTAGAATGTTTTTGCAGCTAACAGTTTTGACCTCTATTCTGTTTTGATGGTCCTGGATTCAAAAGGCCACATCATGTTTTCCAGCTAGAAGAAATGAATCAATACTTTCTTTTCCTGTGGACTCTCCCAACTTTTACCCAGTTCAGAATATTCCTGGTTCAAAATATTCCCAAGAACTGCTGGTGTAAAACTGATGCACTGCCTTGTCAGTGGAATAACAATGATTAACTGCTTCATATCTACCCTCTGAAGCCAGGAGGGTTTCATTTTTGTCACTTACAGTCTTCAAGCACCCTGAAAAGAAAGTTAGACTGGAATTTTGAATTTAATGTGTGAAATCCAGGGGCCATCATTTAAAACGTCAATCCTTACTTCAAAATGGTGTTT
The DNA here is from genome assembly GCA_024733675.1 of Psilopsiagon aymara. Taxonomy (NCBI): domain Eukaryota; kingdom Metazoa; phylum Chordata; class Aves; order Psittaciformes; family Psittacidae; genus Psilopsiagon; species Psilopsiagon aymara. Next base: position 8,597 of record JANRGW010012150.1, read on the forward strand.
GACAGGCTGCAAGTAATTTCTGCTCCAAGCAGTCTCAGACAGCAGAGTAGCCCAAAGGTCACATTGGTTTTATCATGGGTAAAAGATATCTTCTTCATGATGGATGACTGCCCTGTGTGTTTATGATGAATAATATATTAGTCATTTTAATTCACAGTTCCAGTTCCATTTGTCCAGCAGTTTTGTCAGGTAGTTAGGTACACCTGTGCTGTGCAAAAGCATGGGACTGTTGTAATCCATCATAAGACCTGCAGCGCAGTGCCGGTTGCAAGTACTGGGGCTGGGAGGAATCACTTCTACCAGTGGAAATGCCAGCCTGCAGGACTGGGCAAAGTCTTGTGACTGAAGCCACTGACAGGTCAAGATCTGTACTGGTGGTCACAGCTGAAATCAAATAGGTTGCTCCCTCAAGTCTCATGGTATGATGTATAGCAACCCTCAGTGTGCTCTTCACCAAGTTTATGAGGTTGAGAGCCTAAGGTTATCTGTTCTTGGCTAGCTTGATCACCAAAACTGAGGACCAGACAACAAACACGAGTGCTGGTTTCAGATCACTTTGAGAAATTTGTTACCCGAGACATAAAAATTTCAGCTGTCTTTGTGCAAAGCACTCAAGGCATAATACTACCACACCTGCTACCTACCATTTTACCCTCATGCTTTTAATAGGACTGAGTGCAAAAGCCACTGCTCTGCAGAGCTAGACACAAAAGTAATAAGGAGTAGTATTAGTTCAGAGAGTCTCAGAGCAAATTTGCTTTCTCTTTGCACATATGGAAGTCATAAGCAAACCTTTGTAACAATATGCATTGTTCTTGCTTATTTGAAGAGTATGGTCTCCTGAGGATATTTCTGTCAATGTCAGTGAAGCAAAGTGCCTTTCAGAAAAGATGGCTGAATTTGCCTTTTAGCTATTGAATATCTAGATTTACCTCCTTGTTTCTCCTGCTTCTGTTTATATTTTACATGCAGAAATATGGTAAGAGCCATACTCCTCTCCCATGTCAGTAATAATACATTTTCAAAAATGAATGAATGACATCTACTAAAAGTAATCCCAAATTCAAATTATTTTTAAATGCACCCTTCATCCACCAGCATTATGCTGTGTTTGATAAATTTCCATCTCCTCATATTAGCTCTTTTGGCACCTAGATTTTCATTTTGCAAGCTTTGCTTTTTATATGGCCAGCTGTTCCTCAAAGTTTCAAAACCCTTACAGCAAAAGGCTTTTCAATAGGAAGCATCACTCTCCACTTGATTTTGTGAAAGATCTTGTTTTCACTTCAGAATTGGGAAGCCAAGGCTTTATATCATATTACTTCTTCACTGTATCCACCCCTAAAAAGAACTGGTTTTGCACTGTCCTACTCCTGATAGAACAAAAAACAAAAACAAAACAAAAACATCAACAACAACAAAAACAGAAAAAAAACCCCACACATAGGAAAAAAAAAATAAAAATAAAAAAAGAAGAAGCCAACCACTTTTTTTTTCTCTTTCAAATGAATGTGAATCCATGGTTTTATAAGTGAGGGAGGATGGAAAGATGCCCTGTATTTTAAATGAGGTTCTGCAACCTGTTATATACTTATTGCACAAGCTTTTGTTGGTTGGAAGAGGGACTGATCATTCCAGTTCTTCAACACCTTTGGGAGAAGTTATAAGATGGAGGAAGCAGAATCACCAGTCTGAAATTCAGAACAGAGGTCTCATCAAGTTCATCGATGCTCTTCATAATCATTATGTAAAGTAAGAGCCATTGATCTCATCCTTCATACATATATATATGTATGGCTTCAAAACAACTGAAAAAGCAACATTTCACATGCACTTGCAGTTGCTGTTCTATTATGCCAAATCAGGAAACCAAGACACATGAAAATGGATATTTAATGACTTTGTATTCATAATGGAAAAAACAGCATATAATACTAATTTAAAAAAAAATTATGTTCCTGCATTTGTTTATATAGGGATGATGGAAGTATTTTCAGAATTCATGTATGTTTTACTTTGTTGTCGTTTCAGTTTTTCATGTGTTCTTGGGTTTTAATAGTTCCTATATAAGTCAAGGGATTCACATCTTCCACAGGCTGAAGTCTTCTGTTAAGCAGACTGCTACATCTACAAAGAAGCTCTTTAAATGTTCTTTAACATCAAAGTGCCTCAACTTGGGTCATCTGGCAGTTCCAGTTGTGAGAGAAATCTCTCTGCCTCCAGAACAGTTCAGCCCATAGCTGTTTTGTAAGCCTTGGAAGACAGTTTTGGGAAGGGATACATCTGACCAGCCTGAATCCTAAGAGGGCCAACAGCCTTCTTGGGGATCTGAGTAAATTTCTGTACTCCTGCCCTGAACTGCTGAATTGCTGTAGTGAACTCAATTTTTGCTCATTCATTCTTTGCAGATATTGATGAGTGCCTGGTAAACAATGGTGGCTGTGACCATTTCTGCCGAAACACAGTTGGCAGCTTTGAGTGTAGCTGCCAGAAAGGCTATAAACTGCTCACAGATGAACGAACCTGCCAAGGTAATACTTCATTTCTTTTACCTCTTCTATAGTGAGGAAGTTCTTTTCAGCAGATTTGGGGTTTCTTTAATTAAGTCGTTTGTGCTACAGGTTTTAATTGTACTGTCATAGGACAGAAAGTTAGAAAAGACCTACCAGATTTCAATTTCTGAGGTGGGTTTAGAAGATTTTTGGAAATGTCTTGTTTAAGTGTTTACAGTAGTAGAAATGCCAGTGTCCTGTTGAAGAGCGAAAATCTGTGTGGTGTAGTGGAGTAGCCTCAGGCAAAGAGCCTTATGTGCAAATCTCTAATTTGCTATGATCTGAATGGGACAGAGGCTTATCTTACACCAGAGTCATTTAGAGTAATTTACTGGAATGGAGAATTTGCAACATTTAAACTGAAAAAAAAGTCTAATTTGTGAGACCACCTTTGCATGACAGAATCTGTTTATGGAGGGATAATGGAAGCGTTCTGTGAGAATTCGAATGAAGTGTGCTTTATATTGTTTGCCCTGTGTGTCATGATTTGTTATCTAAGTCATGTGATGTTCTATATTCTATGACTAATTAAGTGCATAACCATTTCAAACTGAAGTTCTGACGATGTACCTTTGGAGAAATGATACTTTAAGCATTTGAGCTCTGTAACTTTACTCTTTAAAAGCCTCCTAGAAAAGGCTAGAGAGATGAGCATGCATCAGTAGAGAGAGAAAGGGAAGGAGGATGTATTCAATTAAAATTATGTTCAGAAATTGCCTCTTTATCAATACATAATTATCTGCATGGGTTTTAAAGATGTAAAAGTTTTGTAGTCCAAAAGAGCATTAGTATTTTAGAGTTTCTTTGTCCATCAACAAAAGAGAAACCAAGGTAAAAAATTTTTCCATTGCATCTCATTGGTACATAGAATCATAGAATCACAGAATAGTTAGGGTTGGAAAGAACCTTAAGATCATCTAGTTCCAACCCCCCTGCCACGGGCAGGGACACCTCACACTAAACTATGCCACCCAAGGCTATGTCCAACCTGGCCTTGAACACCACCAGGGATGGAGCATTCACAACTCTTCTGGACAACCCATTCCAGTGCCTCACCACCCTTACAGTAAAGAATTTCTTCCTTATATCCAATCTAAACTTCCCATTTAAGTTTGAACCCATTACCCCTTGTCCTATCACTGCAGTCCCTAAAGAAGAGTCCCTCCCCAGCATCCCTATAGGCCCCCTTCAGATACTGGAAGGCTGCTATGAGGTCTCC
>JANRGW010012151.1:0-11620 GCA_024733675.1 Psilopsiagon aymara
GCTGTGAGTGCGGGGCCTGGGGAGGGTCCGAGCGGGTGCGGCGGGGCCGGGACGGCCGTGCTGCCCCCGTGCTGCCCCCGTGCTGCCCCCGGGCCCCAGCGACGGGGCGGGAGCGCTCGCTACGAGCCGGGCGCCCGCGGGGAGGGCTGCGGGGCCCTGGGAGGCCCTTCCTCGCTCCCCATCTGCCGGGGGCCGGTGGAGCGGAGAACATGTCGCGGCCCGTCCCGGTGGCTCCGCGCGGGTCCTCGGGCCGGGCAGGTACCAGTGCCCCGGTTGTTCGGAAGAAGGCTGCAGCCCGGGACCTAGGCGAGAGGGCAGGGTCTCGGGTTGCGGTATGGGCGAGGGGTGGGAGGAGCGGTTGGGCAGGTGCCGGTTCCATAGTCCCGCGGCTGGGCAGAAGACCCTTTGGAGTCCCGTGCGACACGTTCGGGCTGGGGCCTCGCGGTGACCGCTCTTTGGGGGGGTAGGGAGGGATGTCAGGAGCAGCCCCAGTCCTTGTTGCCCGGCAGAGCTGCACTTGTTAAGGGGGCTGTGTCCCAGCCAAAGGGCGCTGCACTGAGCCGGAGTCGACCAGTTGAACAGTTAAATCTTGGATAGGACCACGCAAGTGGAGAAGGAATGGCATAGCCGCCGTACAGAAGTTTGTTATGATGCACTCAAACTTAAGTGCTTAATCACAGCATCTTACCTTCTTGGTCCAGCTTGGCTCCTTGGGAGATGTCAACCCCTCCTCTCGCCGGGGCCGGCATACCGCCAGGTGCCTTCTCAGGGACACAGGCTCAGGCAGCTCGGGAGGTAAATACAGCTTCTCTCTGTCGAATTGGCCAAGAGACTGTGCAGGACATTGTATTCCGGACCATGGAAATTTTTCAGTTACTGAGGAACATGCAGGTGAGAATAACTTTCTTTTTGTGCATCTCTACTCCCCATGTGTTTACCAGGCACAGAAGACAGCTTAGGACATTTAAATGCATGACTCAGTCAAACTGAAAAGTTGATTGGAGAAGTGTATACTAGTCTTAATATATTTGCACACTTCTATACATTAAGTAAGGATGGAGAAAGTTCAGAAATGCTGAGTTGGTATTTTCCCTGCAATAAATATGCTCTAAACACACTGAGTATTTGGGTTTTCCTTTATGAATAGTTAAGTCTGTTTATATGCTACTTATGTTTCTCTGGTTCTGTTAAAATCTGGGGAGTACTTTTAGAGGATTTCTCATTGATCTTTGTAATATTTTTCACCTAGAGCTTTTGGATAATTTTTTGTTACTAAACCAGGCATAGTACTGACTTGTGGCTACTTACTGAGAAAGCATACAAACTTCTGTTGTTCTCTGTTGAGAGCAGAAGAGAAATAATCCTTCACATTCTCTCTCTATTTTCACAACTCTGGCAGTTTCCTCCTATACTTGTCTTAGGTACCGGTATATATACTTAGAGTTTGCTAACTATGAATTCACTTCGTGTCTCTGAATTGTGACCTGGGGTTGAGATACAAAGTCTCAAAGTGTAATAACAACAGTGTAATGCTTAAGCTTTCTGAAGACATTTGCTGAAAAGAGTTAGAGGTGACAATAACCAAAGTGTAGAATACATGAACCTGTTTGACAGTGGTGATTTGCACAGCAGATGAGCAGATAAAATACAGAATTTTGCAGATGAAGAAAATAGGCCTTTCAGTGATTTTTGTGGAGGTACTGTGATTGTCTTACTTTAAAATGTACAAAGCCTCTCTGAATTATTTTAGCTTATTTATTTCATGTGACAGAAACTTTAATATACTATTTTTAACATTTTTGGGGTTTGGTTCTCAAAGTTACCGAATGGTGTTACATATCATACTGGAACATATCAAGACAGACTGGGAAAGCTGCAGGAACATCTCCGTCAGCTGTCGATACTCTTCAGAAAACTGAGATTAGTCTATGACAAATGCAATGAAAACTGTGCTGGGCTTGATCCTGTTCCCGTAGAAGTGAGTATCTTTTATTCATATATAAATTGGAGATCAGAATAGCCACTCTCTGCTTAGTGTATCATCCATTCTCTTGAGTTGCAGGAGACTCATAACAAGTTTTAAGTGACACTGGAATTATTCTGTGAACTGAATTCTGTTTATTATTTGGAGTTGGTTGAAACATTGGGAAACTTTACCATTAACATTAATGATTCTTACCAGTTGGAAGGGATCCAACTCTGAAATCACTCTTCATTTAAAATTTTAGTCTTTTTCCTCAGGCTTTTTAGTACATTCACCAATTTGTTTCCCCTAGAAAAGAAAAAGGGTCAGGGCAAGTTCGTGGTTTTTTTTTTTTTTTTTTTTTTTTAAGTAAGTTGTTACAGCAGGAAAAGTTCTGCTTTAAGCTCTCATCTGCCAGCCTAGCTCTGAGTAATAACCATTTTTCTCCTTTCTTTGGCCATCAGTCTGTGTTTCCATAGTTCTCTCACTCAGCAACTCAACCTGTTCAGCCACTGTCACCCAAATCTAAATGTGTAGTGGTGATGAAAAAGTTAACAGCATAAGACTTCAAGGAAGCAGGATTGGCCAAAGTTTTTCCTAATAAAAATGCTATTCCTATTAAAATCAGAACTTCATTTTTCTCCTCGTATGTTAAGTTGCTTCTAATTCCTAGTAATACCCTTAAAACCTATTTTGATTTGAGTTACTAGTGCTCTTTATTAACCAGAACTGTGAAGTTTTTTGATTAATGATCTCTGAATTCTGAGACAACTCTATTAACAGACTTCTGATTGTCCATAGATTTTTAATCATTTAGGTATTATATTTTATATATGAGTCTCTTCACTGAACAGGAATAAAAAAATTAAGGAGTCCATTCTGTACAGTCCATTCTAGACTACTTACTGCCTTATGGAAAAACTCCTATTAGCTGGTCCTGTGGGCATGGTCTTAAGAATAGCCAGAGCCCCACTAAAATAGCAAGTCATAATTAAGGTATTAGCCAAGTGGCTATGCAAAGCCAGTCATGATTATGTTCAGTGTATCACTGAAATACTTTACAGTAATGACAAGTTCATGTTTGTGATATAGCTTGGAATAGTGAATTTTAATATCGCAGTCTGCAGAGTTTGAAAATACAGGGATTATCTGTGATAAACGTCTTAATGTAAAGACTGGGTTCTGCCTGCAGTTATGGAATTGCTTAGGTCTAGGTATGGTGATATGTGAGATTGTATCTTCTTGAAGAACATGAGTTTTCCTGGACAACAAACTGAGGTTATTGCAAAGCCTTTGGATTTGAGGTGACGAAGTAAGCTTGTCTCCACTTCCTCTTGGGAAGTTTGAACCTTTGGAGAAAATAGTATTACCTTCTGTATCTCCTGGCTTTGGTTTTTGTTTTGGTTTTTTTTTTTTTTTTTTGTTTGATGGTTGGGGGGAGGGGTGGTGTTATTCCTTTTTCCTTTTTTCCTTTTTCTTCCTTATTTGCCTTTTTTTTTTTTTCCCTAAAGCTGGTGTTTCTTGTCTTCACAGCAACTTATTCCGTATGTTGAAGAAGATGGCTCTAAGCATGATGATCGTGGTGCTGCAAGTCAGCTTCGTTTTGCTAGTGAAGAGAGAAGGGAAATCATGGAAGTAAATAAGGTAAGAAAGTTGAAATTAATTTGCATAAAACTGAAAATGTCAGTTTGTCATTACAAAGCTTAAATTTCTTGATTGCTGTACTAAATGCAGCATGTGTGATAACTACTGTCAAACTTGATATTAAATACTTCTTGCAGAACTAATTCAGAATTATGTTTTAGTGAGCAATTTTGGGGGTTTTTTTTGCCTGTACCTCTGGATGTAAAGTTTAGGATTCCTGACAATTTTAACTTGTGTCTTTTTCGTAGAATCATAGAATGGTTTGGGTTGGAAGGGACCTTCAAGAGCATTCAGTTCCAGCCCCCTGCCATAGGCAGGAGCACTTTCCACTAGATCACGTTGCTCAAAGCTCCATCCAGCTTGGCCTTGTGTACTGCCAGAGATATAGCAGCCACAGCTTTTCTGGGCAACCTGTGCCAGTGTCTCACCACCCTCACAGTAAAGAACTCTTCCTAATCTAATCTCTATCTTCCATTTTTCAGTTTAAAGCCATTCACCCTTGTCGTGTCACTACTTGCTCTTGTAAAAAGCCCCTCTCCAGATTTTGTGTCAGCCCCCTTTAGATGCTGGAGGCTATACAATCTCCCCAGAGCCTTCTGTTCTCCAGGCTGAATAACCCCAACTCTCTCAGCCTGTCTTCACAGGAGAAGTGCTCCAGCCCCCTGATCATCTTCGTGGCCTCCTCTGGACTTGCTCCAATAGCTCCAGATCCTTCTTATATTTGGGGCCCCAGAGCTGGGGGGTCTCACCAGAGCTGAGTAGAGGGAAGGATCACCTCCCTCCAACTCCTGTCCACTCTCCTTGTGATGCAGCCCAGCGTACAGTTGATTTTCTGGGCTGTGAGCGCAAGCTGCTGGCTCATGTTCATTTTCTCATCAACCCATACAACATTCCCAAGTCCTTCTCAGGGCTGCTCTCAATCCACTCTGTCCGGCCTGTATTTGTGCTTGGGATTGCCCTGACCCAGGTGAAGGACTTGGCCTTGTTGAGCTTCATGAGGTTGGCACTGGCCCACCTCTCAAGTGTGTCAGGGGCCCTCTAGATGGCATCCCTTCCCTCCAGTACATTGACTGCACCACACAGCTCAGTGTCATCAGCAAACTTGCTGAGGGTGACTCAATCCCACTGTCCATGTCGCCAGCAAGGATGTTGATATTTATTCTTTGGAATACACTGTATTATGTACATACTTAACCCACTAGATATCAGCACTTCAGATTGAAGTAAGGTACCTGTTGTACTTACTTCTTTTCAAAACTTATCTTAGATGTTGAAAAAACAGGTATTGAGCATCAGATGTGTAAATATTATTCCAATGATGTGAGTTGGTAAAGAAGTTTCAGGGCAACCTTCTGTATTTTGACAGTTTGAAGAAGACCATTCCTTTTGTTAAGTGCTGGTTTTACTGAGTCTTGACACATTCAGAGAATGTACTATGTATGATAAAGATGCTGCTAAATTTTCAGTGAGTGGCAGTATGCAATTGAGTGCAAAGATGGACTCAAATCTAAAAGTAAATATGCTGTAGGAAATGCTAATATTGACATTAAAAATATGTAGTTAGCAGGCCACAATTTCCAACATGTTTCTTCAATCTGTAAAGTACAAGGATAGGATTAAATAAATATTTCTGTTGTTGTGAATCAGTAAATGCTAAGTAAAATGCATAACCTACAAAAATAACTGAACAAAGGAAATAAATGAGTAAACTATTTTTTTAATGGAGAGAATAATTGTTGGATTTTCAGCTTTTAAACTATTTCTGCTACTTTAATTTGTCTTCAGCAGTCAGAGATAAATTGGTTATGAAAAAATCAATACGTTTAGAAAATGTATGCATATTGTATAGGAGAAAATGAGGACTGCAAGAAGTTAGAGAAAAGCATTTGTCAGCTTTCTTGTTGTATTCTATTCAGTGCTGATGTAGCAGGTTTGTATATATTGTATATGTAATGTACTGTGAATTTATGCACATTTATTTGCAATTTTTAAGTGTTAATAAGTTTAACTGTCCATATTTGCTGTGGTTTTAATAGTTCTCTGACATGGTTTTGCCCTTGTTGTTTTATTTGCATGCTGCTATGTTTTTAAACCTCTTTGGTGTGATTTTGTGAAAAGAATTTCATAAATGTTAATGATGAATTCTGAACCTTAAAAGGTTGGTGTTACTGTACCATTGGTAGCAAATTGGCAATAAGAATGTGTGAAAGCCTTCACTTAAATCTGGTCTCAAATCCTGTATTTACACGTAAATGTGTTGACCCAATTTCCAAATTTTCTATAGTGCATTGGTTTTTTTTATTTTTGCCTCCCTCCAACTGTCTGAGCGCATCCACCACCACTTTCAAAGTTCCAATTCAATACAGACAGAATAGGAAATTACTAGAAATAAAGAAATTCTTATTTTTGCCAGGAAAAATCACTAGTACCGGGTTAATTGGTGTAATTTCTGACCCTGGCTGCCGGGCTGAAATAGCTTTCTGGTTCTCAGCTGGCATTCCTGACAGCTTTTTAGTCCTCTGTAGTATGGAATGTCCATCTCTGACTCAGTTTTGCTTAATCTATGTTATCAAAATCCCAGTAATACAAAATGTTGATGAAAATGCTGTGACAGGGAAACCAATGTGATAGACTGAAGCTTTTTTACATTCTTGACCCACTGTCTTTACTTCCTGTAGCTGGTCATCCTGCTCTCACCTAGTGCTTTTTGCTGTGATATGCAGTACCAAAAAAAGCATTATTGCAATAACCCAACACTTTGACACTATTGACACATTTGAATTCTTAGACCTTTCACGTGTCTCTTAATTTTGCCCTTCTTGGTGTGATGTCACAGCCAGTCTCATCTCTTTAGTGGCTCTGGATGTATGTGAAGGACACAAACTACCCTGCAGTGTGGAGCACAGCCAAAATTAGTGGACCCTATAGACCTTATGGATTATGTATTCTCAGACAAAAACATCTCTCCTTCCAGGAATCACCAACTTCAAACATAGCAGCTCTGCTTTGCTACTACAGTTGTCTGGGAAGGGAGCATCCCCAATGGAGGAGTCGAGGAGCACCATGTAGTTCCCTTATTCACCATCTCATTCATGAGGCAGGAGAACCTTTTGATATAGCAGAGTTCCTAAATACTGCAGTACCTTTTGATGTCAGTTTACTGAATAATAGTGGCATTTTTTGGTCTTATTTATTTATTTCTTTTGATACATTAGACTTGTATTTTAGGTCAGAAAGTTTAATGTGCTCACCTGGGCTGAGAAATACTGGTTCATTAATTTAAAATATAGATTAGCTTAGAAGGTAATGAATTTCTGTCCTAGCAATTCAGTTATAATTAGCAACTGTAGGTTTAAATTCAAACTATTAAGCTTAAAAAGAAAGGATTTTTGTTGCCTGCCCTAGGAATGCACTATTGTTATAAAACAACCGAAAAACCGTTTGTGGAGCACCAAGTACCTTGACTTTTGTACTAAACATTTTTGTACCAGAAATGTTGCTTATTCCTTGTTATCTCTATGTGTTTTCTGGGACTGTAAGTTGTTGAGGTGCTTGACTCTTTTCTGGAATAAAGAATTTACTCTTCCAGAATCAGTTTATCATTTGCATTTGTCTGCTAGTACAAGTTCTGATCCAGTTTTCACTGGACATAGTTGCTATTTGCCACAATTGGAAGCTGTTACCAAAATTTCCTTACTTGTTTGCTTATTTTTTTGAGTCCTTAATGTTCTCTCTTCATGGTTTTTACATTCTAAGTATTGTATCACGTGTAATGTTTTTTAGATATCAGGCTCACCTTGAGTCAGTGGTTTTGTAGTACATTTGACAGGGCTTACAACAGAAAATAGCAAATCACAACTAAGAGAACTTTAATTTGTGTTGCTGCCTTATCAAAAGTTTACCCCTTTTTTTTAAAGAAATGGAGCAAGTACAGCATTGGTTTTTTAGGTGGTATAGTTCTGCTTTCAAATTAAGCACTTGGGAAAGCCATCACATAATTAGTAGTCTTGATGCATTTGGGTGAAAATGAAATGTTGTGAAATAGCACTAGGACTTTCCAGGTGGCCCTTTATAAAAATCATGTTTGATTCTTAGTTAATCTTTGTTAACTGGTTAACAGTGATTTTGCTAAGAGAGGAAAAGACATTCTACATGACTGGCTTTTAAGTTAAGCTGTTACAAGCTTAGCCTTGGGCGTTTTTGATAACAGCCGTTGTGTAGCTGATGTTTGGGGAAGTAGTCCTCAAAATGACAGCAATTTGCAATTAGCCTTTATCTTTGGAGAACTGTACCTCGAAACTACTTTTCGCCATGCTGAGAACCTGCATTCCTTTTAAACTACCTTTCATGCTATTTCCATGTATTTTTAATTTGTTTTGTAGTTGTAGAATCCTTTTGCACCCGAAATATGAATATGCAACAAGGAACACTGTAACAAGAGGTAAAGAATTGTTTATTTGGACACCTTCTCAGCAGGTGAATCTGCACTAGGGGCATTTCCATCCTGTTTTGGATAGCCAAACTGTCTGTCTGCAATAGGAGAATTATAGAGGAATTTAGGTTCAGTGGGAGGTCTGATTCAACCCCTACCTCAAAGCAGGGCTAGCCCACAAAGTTAGATGCAGTTGCTCAGGTAGCATTTTGAATATTCTGTAAGGATGGACATTCTGCCCTTTCTAGGCCTTTGTTAAATGTCGATTTTCACTGAATATCTTTTTTGCTAGTCTTACATTATTGTAACTCATGTCCACTGCCCCTCGTCCCTGTGCTGGGTACATTCAAGAAGAGCCTAGCTTTGTCTTCTGTGATCTTTCTTTGGTAGCTGAAGCCAGCATTGGGATCCTGCCTTAGCCTTCTCTGCTTGGGGCTGAACAAATATAGTTTTAATCACCTTGGTGGCCTTCCACTAAATGATCTCCAGTATGTTAGTGTTTTGTATTGAGCCCCAAACTGGACAATCATTCTACAGACCCAAAAGGGGAAATAACAATTTCACTTGAGCTGATTGCTGCTTTCTTCCTAATACAGCGCAGCATGCAGTTAATCTTCATTGTTGAGAAAAGATCTACTGCTGACTCTGTGCCACTTGTCAGAAAGTTTCAAAAAGGACCTCAGGTCTTTTACTTTAGCATCAATCCTGAGAAACATCAAGAGTGACCAGCTGCTAATTGGTCTTAATACTGATGATCACAGCATTTAGAATCCAGTAGCCTCTCAGTTTTCCATCAACCCTGTAATCCACCTTCCAAACCACATCACTCCAGTTTGGCTGCAAGGATACTGGGAGACTGTGTCAAAAGCCTGACTAACGTGAAAGTAAACAAAGTCCCCTGCTCTCCCCTTGGCCCTACAGCCAGTCATTTCTCAGTAGAAGGTAATTGTGTTGATCAGGCACAACACATTTGGTAAATCCAAGATGACTGTTCATGGTCAGCTTACCATTCATGTGTCTGGACATGACTTCTGGAAGGTTTTGCAGCATAGTCTTTCTGGGCTCAGGGGTTAGGCTGACCAGCCTGTAGCTTCCATAGTTTTCTGGATCCCCCTTCTTGCCTTTCTTGAAGGTGAATTGAGATTTTTCCTTTTTCATCAGGAGCCTCTCCCCATCGCCGATAATAAATTACGCAGAGTGGTCTTGTAATGTCATCAGCCAGCTCTCTCAGCACTCAGGTGCATTTTATTCCATATAATGAAATACTTCATTTTCTGTTTCATCTAAAATGTTGCATTCAAACCTTTTCATGAAGTTTTCTATATCCAAACAATATCATGTTTACAAATTTGAGAAAAGTTAGGTAACACTGAACTTGAAGCTGTCCATACAATCCCAATTGTCCCATTGTCCCTTTTTGTCCTCATATAAATGTATATGGTACAATTGTTATTACCTTATCACTTCTTCCCCTCCTCCCCCTTCTTTTCTGGAAAAGTCATTGAGCTTATTCTGCTTTTGTTGCAGACTAGGTACTGTTTAGATTGAATCAGTATTGTGATAAATAAGGTTATAAGATCCCTGGTTTTATGTGTCATTTAACTTGCTTGAGTGTATTAAATAAGCAGGTAATTTGAGACTGAAAAGGAAGGATTTAATGTGAGTAGTAAGTAATTGAAGGCTGCTCTTGAAAACTGGATTTTTATCTTTAGCTCTGCCTCAAAATGCCTGTGGTAGTTGTTCATTCTGCCCTTTATGGTTAGTGATAGCTGTCCTTTGAATATGTGGGAAGCTGTTAAAATACCATGTTTAGTGATGCACTTGGATCTTGGATGCCTCTGGACAAAGTTGAGAGGTACTCCAGTTTTATCCATGGGGTCCTGTGACTTAGTTTGCCATCTGTAACTGAGAATCATACAACTGTGTGATTTTAATGTTAAGAATGGGGATGTAACACCAAGGAGTGTGGTGGAGGAGCACCTTGGGGAATGGATAATTCCATTACAAGCTACGTAGCTTAGAGGGTACTCAGTAAATAGCACCTCAGACTTCATTGCCTGATGGTAAATAATTGGTACGAAGCAAACATCCATCCATTTTAATGAACACACTTCTCTTGGAACAACAGAGCGGGGGATACATGCAATTGCTGTCTGGTTCAATATGTGAAAAGTATTGAGCGTGCAGTGGAGCAGAGGCTGTCACTGGTGCCTCTGCTTATTTCAGGAAGAGTTATGCGTGCAGAAGAACAGTTTCCTTTCAGCTATCAGATGTAGCAGGAGGTGGAAAATCTGGTCTCTCATTTCCAATAAGGGTTAGCAGGTAGAATAGTTATGCCTGTGAATGACATCAGGAAAAGCTGTAGTTATTGAACAACGAGTGAGTTAATGTTTAATTGCACAGTAGGTAGTGTATTAGTGATGACCATTTTAAAAAAATATTATAAATAGATGAATATATAAGTGTTTTCTGATGGCAAGTGGGCCTTGCTGTCAGATGGGTAGCCGTAAGTTCAGGCATCACCTGTCAGCTTTAAAAGAGTTTTTGCAAAGTGTTGAGACGTTTTTTCTGTCTTTTTTTTTTTTTTCCTGCTGTGTGCGTATAACATTGTGAGTCTTTTGACTATAAGGCTGAAGGCTGGAAGGGAAGAGATGTATCCACCTCCTTACTTCAGAGATTTCATTATGAAGGACTCATTTAAAAAACCAACAGTATGAATTGCCAGGGCAAGCTTTATTTTTCTCTCTCGTCACAAATATTGTATTTCTGTAGAGGGTTTGACTTACACGAAAAAGCAGAGGCCATTGTTTGTGTGAGGCTTTCAGCAGTCACTTCCTACAGCAGTTTAACGGTCAGAAGGAGTAACAGGCTGATGAAAAAGAACATGATGCAAATTCTCTGTAGTAGAGTCAGAATCAACAAAATAAACATAATGGGTTTAATTCTGCAGGTAAAGGCACTACTGTTAGCAATATTTAATGCTTTGCTATGCGTAGATGTATTTGTGGCATGTGCTGTTGCAGGTCTGGAATAGCGCAGGTAAAAACTGTTTACTTTTCATTTTCTTAAGCAGCAGAGCTGCCTGTACAACATAGGCAAGTACTTTTGATGTTTTTACAAGCATCAATTGGAATATAGCATAGTGTTTATGCTATTATCATTGCCCGAAGAAGAGACTTTCAACAAATGAATTGAGTGCAGAGTACTGACTCATAGTGATGTTTCGGTTTTAAAATGATGAATGAGTTTAAGATTAGAAGAGAGATGGCAACAGTGTGCAAAGGAAAGTTCTGATAGAAAGTTGTAGATTAGTCTAGACAGCCCTGATAAATAGAATCATAGAATAGTTAGGGTTGGAAAGGACCTCAAGATCATCTAGTTCCAACCCCCCTCCTACTAAACCATGTCACCCAAGGCTCTGCCCAACCTGGCCTTGAACACCACCAGGGTGGAGCATTCACAGCTTCCCTGGGCAACCCATTCCAGTGCCTCACCACCCGCACGGTAAAGAATTTCTTCCTCATATCCAATCTAAACTTCCCCTGCTTAAGTTTGAACCCGATACTCCTTGTCCTCTCACT
>JANRGW010012152.1:0-11467 GCA_024733675.1 Psilopsiagon aymara
CTGCTGCTGCTGCCCGCGCACACGGCGCTGCTGGCCGGGGCCTGCAGCTGCGCGCCCGCGCATCCCCAGCACCTCATCTGCGACGCGGCCCTGGGTGAGTGCGAGCGGCGCCGGGAGCGCGGGGCTGTGAGCGACGGCCGCGCTGCGGGAACGCCGCCGGCCCGGAGCGGCGGAAATCGCTGTATTAGTTAGCGGCTTCTCATTCTAAATAGGAATCGCTTCTCTGCTAGGTCCTAACGTGGAGCGAGGAGGGGGAAATACCTGACCTTTCAGACGGCTGCTGCTAACTGCGTCCGTAGTTACCACAGTACCTAAACCATGCATAGGGGGATTTTAATAACAATTCGGGAGGACAGAATCCCCAGGACATAAAATAACAGCCCCCAGTGCTACCTATTGAAGCGCTCGGTGTCTGCTCTGCTCCACCACAACTGCTTTAATTGGCTGCTGGATTACTTTGTCATTTTCTAATACTTGAGCAGGATGGGCTCTTGATTCTCTGCAGCCAAACTGGCAGCAGCACTGCTGTACGAATACAGCTTCCCACCATTAGGACAACTGTGTTTCACGATACTCAGTCTGCACTGGGGATGACGAGCAACTTACAGAGAGAAACACAAGATCTCAAAATTAGCCTGCATGGGGATAAGAAAATGTGTCATTTTGCAGTCCTTTGATTTCCCAGCTCAAGCTAGGGCTGGTTTAGCTTCCATCTAGTGTGGCCAGTAAATGTAGAACATGAGTTTCCAAAGTGTCACAAAATTAGCATCTCTATGGGCAGGCAGTACTTTCTGCATACTGATTAATGGCTTTTATACCCTGACACAAAATCTTTGTGGCCATGACAGACTCTAAGCTCTGTTTGTGGCCATCAGTTAAATTGGTTTTTAATTTGCTCGTGTTAAGCCATGTTTTCCATGAAGTTACCTCCACCGGGCATTACAAACTTGGGGCTGTTTAAGGTGGGATGGAAAATAGAAGTTGTGTGATCAGAAGCTTAACTCTATGTACATATTGAGCCGTATTCCTCTGCTGCATTCCTGGTCATCAGAAAGTGATGGCTTTTGGATTTACTGTAAAGGTTTTCCTAAACAAAAAAATCACAATATAGAGGAAACTCAAAACACTTGTTAAGAGGCATCTCCTTCAGGGAAGCCATTCTGGCCATTCCTATGGCAGATAGTGAGATCCATTCTAGTCTTAGATACGTTCTACAAAGGGTAGCTTTCATATTTAAATACTGAAGATTCTAAAACACAACCACTTTGTATTTGGACTTGATGGCCAAGCTCTCATGTCTATAAATATTCCTGTTTAAGTAAACTGCTCCTTTTAGCTATGGAACATTTATATCAAGGATCCCTTTGTTTAATATTTACAATTTTCAAATAGTATTTCTATCTATTATAAAATGTCAGAGACATGTAGATATCCTTTCATATAAATACGTGTGTACATGGCTTTATACATGCATCTGCATAAAACCTTCCCTAAGCGTTTAAGGGGGAATTACTGATTTCCTGTGGCAACGATATCTTTCATAAACAAAGTCACTTTAAAGGAGCTGGGGAAGACCAGTGGAGCTATGTGCCCCGTGCAAGAGGAACCCCTCCTAACCAGGGTGCCAGAGGTGGCTCCTCCAGCCCGCTGCCAGCGGCTGTGGGTTTCTAGCACACTGCTGGAAGGAGCAGCACCATCCCCTGGGAATTGGGGCTGGGCCTCTGCTGTCTGATGCATAGTGGGTCTGAAGCCACCCTCCTGTGGCTTTGGGGCGCCCTGGTTCTGAAGAGGGACTGGGAAGCTCACACTGTGCCAGTAAGCATCCTGTGCTGTAGCATAACTGAAACCTCTCCTCTCAATAGCACCATATTTAGATATTGGGGTGTGTGTGTGTGTGTGTGTGTGTTTAAGATTTAATAAGATTAAAGATAAAACTGAAAATCCTTACTCCACTTTCAACACTTTCATGCTTCCAAAAGATTAAACAAAGGGACAGCTCTTCAGCTACCGAGATCTATAGGAGTCGAATGACAATCCAGCTGTTTGCTGAGATTATTCTGTTCTTTCAGTGATTAAATTCATCCACCCATTTACCCACAGACACATTCAAGTGTTTCCTCACAGACCAAAACATGGTTTACAAAAAGCAGACCATGACTCCTACAGAGAAATAAAAGCTGAGACAAACCCAAAGCGCACACTTGGGTCAGTGCATTATTTCTCAGTTTCACCATGTATCTGTACCTTTACATTTCCTTTACAATCACTGTGATTTGAGGAGAGTGAAAATGGAGGTGGAGGGGGTTGAGTCATTAGACACTACTTGAGCCATTAACTGAATGTGTGAAGCCACTCAGCAAGCTTAGCATTTATATGAGAAAAACAACAAGCAGATAAAGTAATCTAAGTCTGGAACAAGCTCTTCTCACTTGTTTTGTTCCTGTGATTAATGCTGTGACACTTTGGCTTTTACTGCCAGGAGGGTTTTGCGGCTTGACTCTCTTTCTGAACACCCACACAACCTGAGTAACTTGATAGAAATAACAGGCTTTCTGACAGACCTACAGTAAAAGGGAGCTTCTGGTCCTGCTGAACCTAAAATAAGGAATAAGTAAGCAGCCCCGCGGGTGTTACATGGCTGCACGCTGCAAGAATGGGTATGTAATGATGGGTAGAAGTCACAAGTGCCATGCCAGTCCTGCCAGCTGTGCTTGTGGGTTAATCTTCCCACCTAGCTGTAAGAGGGGGTGAATCTGTACAAATCTGAGCAGTGTTCATGAACTTCTCAGTAGTGTTAAACTTCGAAGAGAGGCCAGTACTCATCTGAGGGAAGTGCCGGCCACCATGAAGATACACACCAGCTATGAAAAAAGAGAGATGTGTCCCTCTTGAGTTCTTCTGAATGGTGCTGAGGCCCTCCTAAAATGTGCTGAATGCCTCAGGACCCCAAAGAACACCCATACTTCTCAAGAGGACTTTCACTGGGCATAGAGATGGCAAGGTTTATGACACTGCAATTCCATGCACTGCACTGCTCATTGCCAGTGCTGAATCCTGACCCCCTGAAGCATCCAGGAGGCTTTCTCCATACTGCAATGAAACGTGATAAGGACATGCTGGTTAATGCTTTAAATCCAGTAGCAAGGCACCATAGTGTCAAGCCAATGAAATAAAATTCCTCTGATAATGGCTTTTTTTGGAGAGAACCACGGATGCAATTGAGTTTATCAGATAGTGCTGAGATACCAGATTTCCCTTTTACCGCTGACTTCAGCCTTCCTGGACTAACCTAAACCAACCTTCACATCAAAATAGACAATCTGGAGAGAGAAATGGTATCTGAAGAGAGGACCAATTCCTTTCCAAAGTCTGACACTTTGAAATCATGCTGGTTTTCCCCCTTAGGCATAAGCAAAGTTGTATTTTGGACAGCAGCATGAATATATGTAAGCACTTTGCATTTCATTGATATGTAACACCAGTACCCTCCCTCTCAAGTTAGATGTGATCTTTCTCATTTAAACTGTCTTATTGTTGTTTCTTCTTAGACAGCTATATAAAAAATGGTATTTTTCTTGAATAGTGGACACCACACTCCAACAGAACTAAAAGACCTCAAGCACAAATCAGTATATAATATAACTTCAGAGAACTGCTCTATAGCTTTGGAGATGAGTGGCACATTTCAAGTATGATGCGAGCTTTACAGCTGGAGCTTGGCAGCATTTTCAGCCTGTCAAAATCTCGCAAAGACCACTGAGGTCAGGCATTGTAAAGATGTGCTAGATGATAAATTAGGTTGTAATCACATTAAAAAATAAAAGTAAAAATCGTATTTAAATACACCAGAATTACATTTTCAAAGTCAGCTCCTCTAGGATAAAATTACAATACACTATTTCTTTATTACTGAATTTCCTAATATAACTTCCGTGGCTCAGTGTTCCACAGTTTTGCCTCTCTGCAACATAATCCCTAGTTTTGTACTGGAGTGGATTGATTTGTACATTATTAGAGAGGGAAGTTAACTGCCCTGATGGGAAAAATCAGCATTGGAGAATGTATTAAAAATGCAGACAGCGTGTCTTCCAAGTTAGGTGAGAAAAGGTGAACAGGGACATGAAAGCAGACTTTGTTCCATTTTCACTGTGTTATGTTATATGCACTCACCATATTGTTAATCTCACAGAGACTACTTACTGTGAGCAGTGTGATTATGCAGATACGACACCTCTATGTACAAGTTGATGAGCACCTGAGGTGCTGGAGATGCTTGAGGGAGCAGGCAGAGCATGGCAGATCCTGGGCCATAGACCCCACTAACAGACATGGGGTCACCCAGCTTGCAGCACAGAGTTGCCTAGAGTCTTTTAGACTGCCCTCCCTAGCACAGAAAGGTTAAAGCACATGGCATATGATCTGCATTTTTGTTATTGCCCTGCCAAATGCAGGCTGCCCAGCAAGGTCCCTCCTCCGAAGCGCGCAATTGGTGTCAACGCATAGGCTATTCCTAGAGTAGCTTGTCACCAATGAAAGGGAATACACAGCTATCATTTCTCAGGGGTCCCACTCCCCCCCACCCCCTGGAAATGAAAACTGAGTTTCTATTCCAAGAATTGTGACTTCCACTATAGAAATAATGTACCGGACTTTTGCTGTTCCTGTTCTCTCTCAAACAACAACAGCAGAAGCACTGCACCTGAGCATCCTTCTTGCAAGAATAATTATGAATAAGAAGCTGTGAGACTCTATTGCCATAGATAATCATAGAATCCCAGGCTGGTTTGGGTCTGAAGGGACCTTAAATCTCATCCAGTTCCAGCCCCTGCCACGGGCAGGAACACCTTCCACTAGAGCCACTTGCTCCAAGCAACCTGGCAAGATATTAGTGCCATTGACAGAGCATGCTGCTAGAGCAGTATTTTCAGAAGCCTGGTTATATTGACCAATGAATCATCTTAAAACGAGCTAGAAATTACACTACTCTCAAAAGTGATGTTATTCCTGTTTGGTTGGTTTAATGCAGAGGGGCTGAAAACAAACAATCCTCTCAGCCTCATGTCCTCAGCAAGTGGCTGAGAAAAGCTGAATTCAGTCCTGTGCCTAACTGAGCCCCACAGATGTTCAGAGAGCAGCGCTGGGATGTAGGAATCAGAAAGAGTTATACCCTTCCTATGGCCACTTTTTGTTATAAGACTAAGTTCATTAATAAAAATTATTGAGAAATAGACATTTTACTCTTAACACGCACTTCAACAGACTCATAAATGATAGAGATACCAAACCTACCATTCACCTATTTTGGCTGGACAAGGTCCTGCCAAAGTCAGTTATAGATAAGGTGGTAATTTTCCTTTCTTCTCCAAGTATGAAAGGAATACATCGTGACATTTTTTACTTCTCTTGTATACTTTTATACACATCTATAGTATTCACAAATAAAATTTAACCCCCCTAGACAGTACGAGCCGTTGGCAGTTATCTAATTTGAAGCAGCTTCTGATGCACTTAAAGATCTCAAACAAAAAATACCTGCAACCCTCCAAAGGCCCATCCCTGGTACAAACTGCCTCTTACAATGCAGTTACAATTGCAGCACGTACACATTCTTGGGCAGCAGAGCCTGACTTCTAAATGCCATCCAAACCCCTCCAAACTGCCTGCAATGACTGTGGAGATACTGTGCTGTTAATCACTATTACAACTGCACGTATTTGTACCAATCTTTGTTGAACGTGCAATAAAGCACCTCACTGTTCACTCTCAGTGAATAGCTTTAGTGCTGCTACAGGAATAGCAGTGTGAGTCCTTCCATTTGCATCTAACACTTGGCAAAACCTTGGTGAAACAGCTTTCTAGGATAAAGACCGATTTCCTCTTTAGGAGTAGGAAGTATTACCTGAATTAGACCTACAAATAACCCTACATCTGCTTGAGGTCTGGAGACACAAGCCAGCCTTTTGAGAACTTACTCCAGAATTCCACATCTAGCTAGTTTCCTAACTTACTTGTCAGTTCTGAAGTCAAGACTAAACTTGCATTGCCAGTATCATGGAACCCTAAGCAATTTCCAACCTCCAGTAAATCACTGCTCTTAGAACCCTGACATTTAAACATGAAAACGGGGCTCTGTCTGGAAAAACAGTCACTCTCCTTCCCTTTGCTCACTGGATTTTTTCATGGCAGTGTTCCAAACAGCTTCAAAGCTGTAAAATGAGGTGGCACCATGAAACTAAACAATGGGACAGGACTTTAAGGAGCCAAATCCACGGAGCACAACACTCCTGTCAATTAGAACACAGCTGACAACTGCAGAGTAACACAGCTTTCAGGGGAAGACCAGAGCTGAGTACTGCGCAGAAACATGAAGTCTCAGAAGAATTCGGCTGATTTAGAAGTACCTCAGTAACACTGACTCATTGCTGAGCATGCTATAAATGCAGGATAAGGAAATTGAGGAACTGGGTGACTTCTGTTGAAAAGCATGCATTGTAGTGCTCAGAAACTCAACCCCGTGGTTTCAAGCCCAATATTCTACACACATTGTGGGGGAAAACACAATTTAAGATTAGAGACAAAGGTTAAAATATAAATAAATAATAGAACATGAAAGACTGCCAAACTCTTAATCCTATTAATTCACCAACTTTAATCCCTAACTTCCTCATTAAAACATACCTCAATAATGTGGTGTTTCTTCTGCATGGAGGAAGGGGCATGCAGCTATGAATGGAAATCTACAATAACATTATGTATGTTGTTCTACAGGCTTTGGAGTATAAAGAGAGTGTTATTCTTCAGCTGAAATTAGGCAGATGCTGATTACTAGTCAAATGATGTGGCATTGAGGCTTGTGAAGTATTTCTGGTAACATGAGCAGCAGCTGTAAAAACAGCGCAGAGAAATAAAACTGACCTTGAACATTAGGAAATCAGGCGATTTTTAAGGAAATAGTCAAGTTAAAAGAATACCACATATCTGTTAAAAACACACCTCCTCTGTTTGAAAGTTTGTAAAAGCTAGATCTTAAATTCTCACTCTCATAAATTGAATGTATTCTCCTAATTAATAGAAAATAGAACCACATAATCCTCTGGGAAGCCAAACTCCATCAACTCCTGCTTTCAATACAAGGAATTTTTGGATCCTGAGCCAAAAACACAGAGAGATTCACAAAATCCCGACCTACCTGAGAGCCCTAATGAGCTTAAGCGTCGGCCCCCTACGTTCTGAAAGCATCAAATGGAAATGCATTTTGGCTGCAGTTACCAAAACACAAAAGAATAACTGACTTCTACAAAGCATTTACATTGAACAATAGTACCATGCAAACTAATATCCATATGAAATGGTAATAACATAATCCCTGGTATCTGCTTTGTGGACTTCAGAAGCATTCCTGGGCTTTTTGGTGAGCTGGAATGCAGTAACTCTCAATAAAGATGCCATGAATAATGAATGATGAAATATCCCCATTTATTATCTCAAGAAGAAAGGTGTTTCACTCCTATTGTCCATAACTAAAGACTAGTGGAGAGGATCAATTGGTAGAGGGACCCATACTGATTGACACACAAAATCTTTTTGAATGTATTTGGGCCCTATCCCTTCAATGCCCAATACGTGGCTCTATCTCCTTGTTTCTCTCCTAATTTTCTATTTTGGGTTGGGTTAGTAGAATTTAGGTCTGGTCTAATACTTTAAATCAACCTTCCACTTCAAAAATTCCATGGAGATCTTCTTTAGTGATAAATCTTCACTCTAAGACTGTTCAGTCACAGATGTGATTGTTAGGTCACCACACTTACCTTCTCATGCTGGAAGCAGCACCAAGACTAGACAATGCTCTTCCATATGCTGTTTTCCATAGAATAAAGGAAAAAAGCCTGCTATTGTTCAAGTTATGCTCTTCCACAACACTGAAGTGCCGTCACATCCTAGCTAGCATAAACATCTTTTGAACTAAAGGTTCCTTGACTTTGGGGCTAGGAGCTGTGGAGGAAGAGTGAATATTAACAGTGTGTAGACTTACAGATCAGAAATCCATCCTGCAAACACAGATGAAAAGAGTTTTTCAGATCCCCTCAGGACTGGGCCAGCTTTGCTCCTGGTGCATTCTGTTTATATCTAAACTAGTTGAGCAGCTTCAAACATCTGAGTTGAGTTAGAGACTGGAAATGAAACTACTGTTTGCTGATCGGTCTTGTTGAAAGGAAAATCGATAGATGAGCTGTTTGCTGAACACACTGGCTCTTTTTCAGCTGTTTAAAGCATTCAATCGCACCTTGCTCTGCTCTTGAAAGAGAAAACTGTTAGGTTTCCACTGCCAAAAGAATAAGTATGATTGAGCACCTCAGCAGATAGCCTGAAATAATCATCTCTCTTGCTGAAGTCTGAAACAGCTAAAAGCTTGCAGAAGAATTCAGAAATCAACACTGCAGAAGAATGGTTGCATTCTCCTGCATGTTGTAAGCATCGAAAGCAAGAACTGTGCGGACAACTGCACTGGATGGCTGTGACAACATCAGACATGGGCCAGATGTGCCAGATTTATCCTCAAAGCAGTGTATTGTTAGATCTGTCTCATCAGCAAGCTGGTATTGGCGTCAGTTGTTTGTCAGCACTCCTGTAGGGACCAAGCAATCATCTTTGATGACTTTGATCTTTGTCCATTCTGACTTAATGCACCACTTTTCATGCAACCCCCTAGACTCAACTTCCAACCTACCTCCCCCCTCCAAGACTTCCCTAGGAGAAAAAGAATCCTATCAAAAAATATATGAATCCTATCAAAAAATACATGAATCCTAACAAAAAATACATGAATCCTAACAAAAAATACATGAATCCTAACAAAAAAATACATGAATCCTATCAAAAAATACATAAATCCTATCAAAAATACATGAATCCTAACAAAAAATACATTAATTCTAACAAAAAATACATAAATCCTATAAAACCATTTTTCAGTTGTGATGATGCTGGCCAGGAAATTTTGATCAAAAAAAACCCTCAAACACAGCAAAACCAACTGATGGTAAAGCATTTGGACACCCATGGCAGAAGTGGTCTCTAGATGATGCCATAGAAAGGATCACGACTGTTGTAAGCTATAAAAATATATCTATATAAATAGAGGAGCAGAATGAAACAGGCATGTTTTGAATTAGAAGAACAGAGCCACATGGATGCCAAATTCTTCTTTAAAGAAGTTAAAAGTAGTCCAACAACAAACAGAAGATGAAGCGCTCGCAGTAAATTCCTAGCAGCCAGATTCTGAAAGATCACAAATAAGTCTGAATCAATTTGCTACGTGCAAGTTGCCTCACAATTTAACTCCGGTTAGTTATCCTGAATAAAGATAAGGATTGACAGGCCTTCCAGGGGAAAATCAAATAACTGGAGCAATAAGCAGGAAAGCAGTTTTTGAAGACAGAGGACAGACCTTTCTGCATGCAGTACAGATCATCTCAACTCAGAATCTGTGAAATGGAGTGCTAGCACTAGCAGAGCCTTTTTTTGGACTCAGAGCAGAGGAAAATGAAGAAAATTATAAGTGGGAATGGGATAAAAACTAATGGCATTTTTATGAGCCTGCAGTTGGCAAATCATTCAGCACAAACAGAGAAACCAGAGGATTTGCTGTTAAGGGAGGTGCTTTAAAAGGCCTTAAACATTTGAGGTTAAGGGCAACTTATTAAGCCATAACATAACTCTCCTGGTACTGGCACTTGATAGTATTACTCATTACTTTGTTTCATTTAAAAGCAGCAGACGTGATTCTTGCCCCAAGCAACACATACAACACGGGCAAAGATTTCCACAACTACTTCCCACATCAATGGACACACATGCTCTGTTCTCTTAGTGACTAGTATGTGGATGCTCCAGTGCCTGTCTACGCTACAGACACACGCGCTGTATTTCCCACCTCTCTTTTCAGAGATTTCAACTAACTGAGATGGCATTTCATTTTGACACAGACCAAATACTGTAATACAATGTAAGTAAAATCTCTGCATTCTCTAAAGTTATTTCTAAGTTTCCAAATCAATCTGCTTTAAAAATATCAGTGTATGTAAAGCTACACATTAGGCATGTAATTAAATATTTTAAAACATTATGTCCACCTCAACAAATCAATAACTTTTGTCTTCTTTTGGCCAAATTGCCCCCATTCTTCTCTTACAGAATACAAAAGGTTTTAGCACTTGCATACTACATACTGGTTGCACTGATCACTGATAGAGGGGCAGTAACGGGGTGTTAATAGGGCCCATTCTTAATTCTATAGGTGAACGCTCTGAAGACAATGCAACTCTTAACTGGGGTTTGTCCTGGCTGTACTTTAACCTGTGGCACTACCAGCACCCTGCTGCAGTCTCTAGCTGTTGCAAAGTAATTTAGCCCAATATTCAAATGAAAATCATCAGTACTATGTCATTGATTAGTTGATCAATTCTGGAAGCTTCCCTTTTGATACTGCAAAATAAATCAAAGCATATAAAATTAATTAAGCCTTTTATAGTTAATTTAAAAGCTTTTAAAAACAGACAGGCATCTGTTCATCATATGGCGTGAAGTTGTATTAGCACCAGTGAGAATTACCACTAGGTGAACTGAGAACTAAGAATTTGATGGATGCAGCTAAGAAGGGAGATAACTCCCATTTCATAGTGAGGGTGGCAAAAAGAGCATAAAGACAGTTTTACACGTTTTAGAAGTCCTTCCCCTCTCCTCTATTCAGACTGAAGAATGGAGATTCTAGACTGAAGGACAAAGAATGCACTGGCAGTCACACAAGCCCGTCACCACAGCACAGGAAAGGCCACTTGCAGAGCACCCTTGGGTGGCTCGCAGAGCCCAGCTCCACTGCAGTTGTCTCGCGCTTTACTGCGCAGTAATTTCCTGGGCTGGACCTAGAAGCTTCATGTTTACAGCTCCAAACGAACAACCTGGGCCTTATTCTCCTGATGTTCTTTTCATAAAGACTTGCAGTGAGCATGTGAGATGCATTAGAGCCTCTGTCACATTCCAACGGTGGTTTCAGGAGCCTATGATCAAAGCAGCAGAGCTGCTCGAGTGCAGGAACAGAGGCAAACTCTGCATGCACTGCTATTTACATCCTTTGGTTATATAAAATAGTGTTGGATCTCCCAGAAATATCTGCACTTAGGCAAAACCCAGAAAGCAGACTTTGCACCAACCTCTTTAGAGAAAAGAGTCTGTGTGTGCTTTTGATAATAACCCCCCCCCCCCCAAGAACCCAAACCCTCTTCCTCCCCCCAAAAAAAATCCACATGGCTTTTGGACAAGAAGAATTTTTCATAGGATCATAGAATAGTTTGGGCTGGAAAGGACCTTAAGCTCACCCAGTTCCAACCCTCTGCCATGGGCAGGGACACCTCCCACTAAACCATGCCACCCAAGGCTCTGTCCAACCTGGACTTGAACACCGCCAGGG